>CAJHNH020000775.1:269098-361302 GCA_905116865.2 Candidula unifasciata
CCTTAAGAACAGGACATAATCGACTTCGCAGCTACTTGTACACACAATTTAAAATTGGCGAATCAGCCATGTGCACATATGGACTGGCACCTGAGACAACAGATGACATCCTCGAAGACTGTTCCCAAAACGACATTTCCAATCAACACTTTTGGCCAAGAGAGACACTGCAAGAAGCCAAACTTTATGGGCCGTTAAGTGAATTACAAAAGACAGTGACGTTCAGACTAGAGGCAGCATTGCAGATATACATATTATTTTTTTCAAGCTAACGTAAAAAGAAGCTGCAAGGGTTATGCAATTCCAGAATTGGTAACGTGGACTGAATACTGATTTCCCAACGAATCATCTCTAACCTGTTGTTGGTGACACTCATAGAATGTCAGAACGGTTCACGAGCTGTGTAATGCTTCCGAGAATCTCATATACATAGAAACAAACATATGGTATATACATTCCTAATGTGAACCTTTTTTCTAAATTTAAAACACAGTCTGGTCAGTTTTGTTCGGCCATGGAGTAGATAACAGATTTCTACGTTCACCATTGGTTCCTGAAGATTTGGCTCATTTCACGATCTGACATTTTTTTTACCCCCCCCCCCCCCCCCCCCCCCCCCCCCCCCCCCCCCCCCCTTTTTTTTCCCTTTCCAAACCTCCCTAAACTACAAGTTACATCATACCCGGTTTGTGATAACCTAATATCATTATCATCATCATTATCATCATCATTATCATCATCATTATCATCATCATTATCATCATCATTATCCTCATCATTATCATTATCATCAAGTGCCGTGCCAGCTGTTGTATGCGTTCTTACATGTCCACAGATCTCTGTTGCTCTGGATCGATTCCACTGATGATATTCCTCCATGCCGCTGTCTTCCACCATCATTTCTTTTGGTGTGCCTCTGCCTCTTCTGCCAGTAATCTTTCCAGACGTCTTGATATTTTCCAGTGTTCCTTTTCTCATCACATGATCAAATAGCTTGGTTTTTCTCCTTCTCATTGTTGTATATAATGTTTTACGTGCATTAGCCATTTCCAAGCATTCAATGTTGGTTATTCTGGCAATCCAAGGTATTCACCACATTCTTCTCAAGAACCACATCTCAGTTGCCTCCAAACTCTTCTTGATTTGCTTGCTCACATTCCAAGATTCACAGCTATACAACAAAACAGGCTCAATGTAACATTTCAGTTATAACTGTTATATGGCAATACATCTGAAAGGGGTTTCCAGGAGTTGTGGCTGACTCTAACCCTACAGATGTTAATCGTACAGAATGCAATTCTGGAGGGGTAAAGCTTAGCAAACTAGCAAAGATAATTTGTCCCTGTCCTCACGATTCTAGGGACTTGATCCATAGGCTTTTAGTCTCAGAACGACTCATCATCATAAACCACTTCTGCCGTTAAGCGGCGTGGGGAGGAATAATTTGCGATCCAGTGCACGTTGGCTGCCACTGGCTATTGTCATGCCGTGAAGGCGTAGAGCGTTTTTAATGTTGTCGATCCATGTTTTCAGCGGCCATCCTCTTGCTCTTGTAGCTGATATTCTGAGATGTTGTGCTTGTAATAGTATTTGATCTTGCGGCATTCTAACAAGATGGCGTCTTTAATGTTGTCGATCCATGTTTTTCGCGGCCATTCTCTTGCTCTTGTAGCTGATGTTCTGAGATGTAGTGCTTGTGATGGTATTTGATCTTGCGGCATTCTAACAAGATGGCTAAACCACTTTCTGCTGTTTCTCGATGAATCTAGTACAAGGTGTCGTTCCCACAATTTGCCTGATAGTTTCATTATTCACTCGATCTCGGATGGTTGACTGCTTTTCTCACGCACCTCATCTCGCAGGTGGTGATCTTCCCTATGTGGGCTTTAGATAGTGTCCATGTTTGGCACCGGTAGCTTAATGTTGGAATCAATATGCTATTAATATCTATCTCTTTGCACTCATAGTTTTGCTTGGATGTCTTAATAATGAAGGACTAATTATTTAAAATCCCATCTTCTTCTTCTTCCTTTCTCTACTTCTCGAATGCATCATGGCCTAGGTCAGGAAGAAAAATCTCATGGCTTTTAGATATGGACAACAATCCTCGGTTCTCCTTAAAACTACGGCCTCTTATTATGGAGTACACCGGAGTTCAGTCCCCTGGCCGCATTGCAAATACGGAGTGGAAAAGAGGGAACAAAACAAATGACGTAATTACTGTGTGTTGGCGATAGTTGCACTGCTGTCATAATAGGGTTAGGGTTAGGGTTAGGGTTAGGGTTAGGGTATTGGTACTCCTTTAAACTACGGTCACTCCTAACCCTACCCCTAACCTTAACCCTAACCCTACCCTACTCCTAACCTTATTATGACAGCAGTGCATCTATCGCCAACACACAGTAATTACGTCATCAGTTCACGCTGTCTATCGCCAACACACAGTAATTACGTCATCAGTTCACGCTGTCTATCGCCAACACACAGTAATTACGTCATTTGTTTCGTTCCCTCTTTTCCACTCCGTATTTGCAATGCGGCCAGGGGACTGAACTCCGGCGTACTCCATAATAAGTGGCTGTAGTTTTAAGGAGAACCCAATCCTTATTGCCTTCAAGGAGACCATGATGGCCTAATTGTTACATCCTCGCTGCCGGTCCGTCGGTTTTGGGTTCTAATCCTCAGAAAGGTGGACTGTATTTCCTTCAAAATTAACCATTGTTCTTCTCAGGTCGACCCAGCCCAAAATTGTGGGATAATCAGAATGTCTCAGGAAGCAAAGGCGACCGATATGATTCTAACCACATTACCCACAGAGTGCGCACTGGTCTACAAATACAGGAGTCTGTTATCATTTGTCTGATGCGCCAGTCGGCTAAACAGGGCCCTTATTTTATTGTATACAGTAACCAGTATAGGGCCCTTTTCCCGCTATCAGCGCATCAGACAGACACACACACACACTCACACACAAATACACACCCATTCCCACAGACACACCGGTCTCTCTCTCTCTCTCTACGCACATCACAGACACACACACACATACTCACAGACACACACACACACATACCCACAGACACACACACAGACACACCGGTCTCTCTCTCTTTCTCTACGCACCTACACACACAGACACAGACACACTGGTCTTTCTCTCTCTCTCTCTCTCTCTCTCTCTCTCTCTCTCTACGCGCGCGCACGCACACACACACATACAACACACACATACACTTACACACACACCAACACACACCCACACACACACCTACACACACACCCACTACCACACACCCACACACGCACGCACACACACACACACCTACACACACACACCCACACCCAACACACACACCTACACACACACCCACACACCCACAGAGAGAGAGAGAGAGACAGAGAGAGAGAGATAGAGAGAGATAGAGAGAGAGACTGTGTCGGCATTAAGGCCTTAAATAATGTTTAATCGTCCACCTATGATTGTTAGCTGAGGGGGGGGGGGGGCGTCTAGCCACCTAGTTACCTCGACACACTTTTGCATAGAATCCGTGGGTAACCAGTTTGGAAGTAGTTTGGTCATTGTAGCGTCTGAGGTAAAAGAGTTAACCAACCCGACTGTCTAAATTAACTGCAAACACCAACCCGACTCTCTAAATTAACTGCAAACACCAACCCGACTGTCTAAATTAACTGCAAACACCAACCCGATTGTCTAAATTAACTGCAAACACGTGTCAGATAAAATAAAAAACGCCACCAAATTTAACGATTCTGACACACGACAAAAGAACGTCTATATTTACATAAATTTTTACTTGCTCCTGGTCAAGCGGTTAAAAGGCTATGCTCTCACCAAGGAGCCCGGGGTTCGATTCCATGGGAAGTTGTTTTCCAGAAAAGGGAAGATGGATTAAGGGGGCAGTTCTAGCAGGAAATCTTGAAAAAGTGCGATTTTTGATTTTCGAAACAAACTTGGTATCAAATTAAAGATTAATCAATATCCTACACGTTTTTGTAAACATTTTTAGATTTTAAAACGGTTAAGTAGTATCCAAATTATGATGGTTCAAAGATGGTTAGGTCTTACTGGTCTTGGAAGAAAAAAATCAGTAATTCGTGTTTTCAAACATACACACAGATTTAGCGACAATGCAAGCCTCCCTAACAGTTTTCTTACAATGAACGACCCCTGTACGGATCAATCAAAATGGCCGCCTTTGTTGAAAAGTGTTTACATTTTGTTTGTACTGAAATCATTTGTGTAAGTGATATTCTAAACAATGTCAAGTGATAAAAAGTATTGTAGACATTCAAGGAAGCAAAAGTTTCACTGGAATAGGTTTATGAGTGCCAGGAAGAGATGCAGAGAATTAGTTTTAAATCATACTAATGAGAACAACAAACATGTAAACATTGACATTCCTAAAAGTAATTTGTGGATATGTTAATTGTAATGTAGTAGCAATAATAATAGTGGAACCAGTACCAAAGTTGCCACATTCACAGAGCCACGCCCACTCACAGTCGGTCATTGATAAAAATCAACGACCTGTATGGCATCGATGATGATCCAGATCCTCCTCCTTGGTCATCCACTGCACCTAGGTCCAGTTCCAGTCGTCTTGACATTGTCCTGCCAATGGATCAAGATGGACACAGGTGAGAGAGTGAGGTCGACGAATTGCGCAACCCTTTCTCACTTAAATCCAAGTTCTTTCACAAGTCACTTTCACCAAATTTACTTTTTCGAATGAAAAGTGCTTTTCAACACTCGTGATGCAGAAGCAATATTTGTTATTAAAAAACACAACAACACATTACAAGAAAAGTTGTAAAACAGTAGAGCAAGACGTTTTGCGGCTCCTGCTGTATTGTAACTTATCTTATGAGATGTTAAGGCGGTAAATAGCACGGTTCCATTGATCGATCGACTTATCCCCTTCGTGCTCTTACCTGAAGGTTTACCAACTTGAGATTGTTTTAAAAATGTTCTTAAAATCCTAATCTGGATGGCAAACTAACAAGGCAGATAAGATATTCTCGGTTCAAACTCAAAGGAACGTATAACTAGGTCACCCGTCATGGTTTCAATAGCCCCGTGTAACTAGCATCCCCGTGACAGTAAGGACCTAGAAAAAGGCAGCCCTTTCCAGCTAATACAATCGCCATATTATCTGCAGGCTATGCATTTATTTTTGCCCTGAAATCAATGGTACTCTAGTCATCCTTTTGTGGGATGCAATATTTTTTTCGTTATTTTGAAGCCCTACTTTGTTTCTTACCAGGGGCCGCAATATAGCCCGGCCATAAATATGGTCTAATGGCTAAACGCGGTTTCCGGGACCTCTCCTCGTGTGATTCTCATCCGCATGATGGCACTTTGTGTCATCGGGTGTTTATCGCTCTGTGTGATGTCTAAGTGGGCTTCAATGTACTACTACTACTAAACAATCAAAATATGTTTTTAATAATCACTATCGCAATGTGGGATGCAGTTTTGTGTGGTTTTAAAGCCCCACCTCGGCTGTGGAGGGGGGACCCTAATTTAACCTAACGATTGAACGGGGTTTCTGGGTTTGTTACGTGGTAATCCCCATCCAAATGGATGAGTCACTCGGTGTTATGTCCTGGTGGGGTTGAACGTCAATCATATTATCATCACGATATATATTACTTCATTCCCGCCCCCCCATGTGGGACACAAGCTTTAGTTTTTTTCAAGCCCTACCCCGGCTGTGATCTTCTTCTTCTTCTTCAGCATTCCGAGCCCTTGAGGTTCATTGCTGCAGATCTCACCCGCCTCCATTCATCTCTTTGGTTAGCCTTCTATTTCCAATTGGTAACACCCAGTGTTTGCTGGTCTGTCTGCATATTATCTCTTCATCGTCTTCTTGGTCTCCCTTGTGGTCTACGACCATTCATCTCCCTTGTGTATTCAGTTTTTACTTCTCTGTCATCTGACATTCGTTCAATATGTCCCAACTATTTCAGTCAATTAGCTCTCATGATGCTAGCGGTCAGTGGTGATTCAAACAGACAAACGACTGTTATCGGGGGCCGTATAATAACGCAACGGTTGAACGAGGTTTCTGGGACCTGTGCTTTGGTGACTTCGATCCGAAAAGTTGTATCCTGTAACACCGGGTGTTGGTCTCTCCTTGTGCTGTCCTTGTGGGGTTGAACGACACATATAATCATTTGAGGTGTTTCGAGGTTTGAACAACGGATCTACATCATGGCACACGGAGAACAGGGCAAAAGCGATTACGTAACAACATGTACACAAAATTCAAGATAGGGATATCAGCCATTTGCACCTGTGGAAAGGTGCCATAGACAGCAGAGCATGTACACAAGGACTGCACCGAATTTGACACAATAAGGCAAACCCTTTGGCCAGGAAGAACAACAGTGGGACGTAAACTCTACGGACCACTGAATGAACAAACAAAAACAGCGAAATTTATACAAGAGACAAAATTGCTGATATAGACAACTTATTTCAGGCGAACGAAAGAAGAAGAAAAGTGTTCCGTTCTTCTTCTAACTCAAGTCTGAGTCCGAAGAAGCTCAGCACAGTGCACAGGCTCTGCAGCACTGGCGAGGATCCTGAAATACTTTAAATATATTTTAAAGTCCAAATTTTACCTAGGCAGCGCTGTCGGCCAAATCCTCTGGTAACTCCCCGCAGAGCCATTCTCCTCAGACAGTAATGATCTATGTGTGCCTCTGCACTGTTCACTCGCTCCCAAAGAGCCTTGACAACATCTAGCTTGTCACACATCAATTCACCATCAAGTGGTACAGAATCGGCGAGGCTATCTGCCTCCTCGTGTCCCAACACAGCAGCCTTAATAATATAAAAATCTATAAATATCAAAAGGACGCTAACTATCCGGGACCTCTGAACAAAGCAACGAAGATTGTCTCATTATTTCTCAACATACTCTGTGAGTCAGTTACAATTACGACATGTCACTTACAATTACGACATATCAGGTTACAATTACGACATATCAGGTTACAATTACGACATGTCAGGTTACAATTACGACATGTCAGTTACAATTACGACATGTCAGGTTTCCATTACAACATGTCAGCTTACAATTACGACATGTCAGTTACAATTACGACATGTCAGTTACAATTACGACATGTCAGTTACAATTACGACATGTCAGTTACAATTACGACATGTCATGTTACAATTACGACATGTCAGTTAAATTACGACATGTCACTTACAATTACGACATCTCAGGTTACAATTACGACATGTCAGTTACAATTACGACATGTCAGGTTTCCATTACAACATGTCAGCTTACAATTACGACATGTCAGTTACAATTACGACATGTCAGTTACAATTACGACATGTCAGTTACAATTACGACATGTCAGTTACAATTACGACATGTCATGTTACAATTACGACATGTCAGTTAAATTACGACATGTCAGTTACAATTACGACATGCCAGTTACAATTACGACATGCCAGTTACAATTACGACATGTGTCTATAGCTGATTTTCATTCTAGCGGAAGGCTAAAGTGACTGTCTCCTCCCCTATTCTCAAACTGGATGTGATATCATATGCAAGGCGTCCATTTACGTTCGATATGAATCTCAGTGCACTTGGTCTACCTTTCAAGACAAAGCCATCTGCATATTTTCGTTTTAAGTGCTCCCATTAAAGCTTTGTTGCAGATTGAACCGGATATATTCTTCTTCGCATTTACCGTCTATAAACACCGGTGGAAAATTCTAGTTGGTCGTTCACTTCCGGACTCTAGTTCTGTTTCAGAACATGAGCGTTGCGTACATATCCGTTTTACATATACGAATAACCTGTATGCAGACTCTTGGGGCCTTGCCTCTCAGCCAAATACACTCGAACTACGAAAAAAAAAAAAAAAATCTCCTAATAAGTCGACTCTTACAATGTGCTTTTGAATGGTGGATGTCTTCCCATTTTTGCAGGTTTCAGCGAAACAAATTATTCAACTCTTTCTCGGTCTTTACCTCGCCATCGACCCAGATGTTCTTCTGTAAAAATGTTCCGTTGCAGTTGAGGTAAGGAACCTAAGCGCACCAGATCCCGGCGCCTATGAGTCCGAAAAATAATAATAATAATAATAATAATAATAATAATAATAATAATAATAATAATAAGAAGAAGAAGAAGAAGAAGAAGAAGAAGAAAAAAGAAAAAGAAGAAGAAGAAAAAGAAGAAGAAAAAGAAGAAGAAGAAGAAGAAGAAGAAGAAGAAGAAGAAGAAGAAGAAGAAGAAGAAGAAGAAGAAGAAGAAGAAGAAGAAGAAGAAGAAGAAGAAGAAGAAGAAGAAGAAGAAGAAGAAGAGAAGAAGAAGAAAAAGAAGAAGAAAAAAAGAAGAAGAAAAAAAAGAAGAAAGACGAAGAAGAAGAAGAGAAGAAGAAGAAGAAGAATAAGAAGAAGGAGAAGAAGAAGAGAAGAAGAAGAAGAAGAAGAAGAAGAAGAAGAAGAAGAAGAAGAAGAAGAAGAAGAAGAAGAAGAAGAAGAAGAAGAAGAAGAAGAAGAAGAAGAAGAAGAAGAAGAAGAAGAAAAAAAGAAGAAGAAGAAGAAGAAGAAGAAGAAGAAGAAGAAGAAGAAGAAGAAGAAGAAGAAGAAGAAGAAGAAGAAGAAGAAGAAGAAGAAGAAGAAGAAGAAGAAGTTTCAAAATAAAAAATCTCTATATTTCCATGACAGAGAAGTAAGTCTACATTTATTCCCGATCCTGTGCAGACCCCAGCTCCCATCAAAGAGTTCCGCCGATGTTTCTCAACGTCTTCAAATCGGCAGTTAAACCCAACATGCCAAAGGACCAGGGGGAAAATTACACGGGGTGTCGCTGTGCTTAATCACCGGCCGTACATCTCGAGGCTCGTTAGGCAAGCTAGAAGCCAAGACGGATGTCTCTACTTCAGATAATGGCTGCGATATTTAACCCCAGGGGTCGCACAGGTTAATTAGTCGAACCATGGGTTAAAAGTTATCGTTTTTGGGTTAAGGAAACGGCTGCAGATAAATTCACTCTTGTGTTTATGGATGCCTAAACATTAGAGGCCCAGATTCTTCACAATGCTGTAGTGAAATGAAATATATTGTTTCGTTTAGAGTGTACATTTTAAGAAATAGTTTCGGTTGTTCACTGTGTGACAGTGTATGACAAGAATTGGATTATCTCACCACGGATCATGTCTTTAAAATTGTATTTCTTCATCAAGCATGAAAATGGACTTGAGGCACTAACGTCGGCTTTCTGATTCTGGCGAATAGGTAGGTAGGTAGTTGTACCCCAACAAGACATCACACAAGCGATAAACAACCGGTGACACAAAGTGACACCATGCGGATGAGGATCACCTGTGGGGAGGTCTCAGAAACCCTTTCAACCGTTAGGCCATATCTATGGTTAGTTGCGTATCCTTTACAGGACGTTGGTTTTTCTAGGCAAATTTACCTCCAGTAGTTTGCCATTACTCTCTAGACGGTCGGCTTTCTTGATACCACTGTCGAAACCAACGCAAGGCGCATGGCCCGCAGATGGGATCGAACACGGCATCCCGGCATTACGAAGCGTTCGCATTTAGGCGGCGTGAGAAATGGGGGGGGGGGGGGGGGGGGGGGGGGCTTAGCAGTCGAGCTATCCACAAGGAGCACTTGACGGGAAAAAAAAAAAAAAACCACACGCATAAAATATTAAAATATGACACACAAATACAAAAGAACGTTTCGACCAAAGTCTTTATCAACGGAGTGCTAAATGCAGGATAAACTATCACGCGAAATGGGTATTATATTTTATGCAACGAATCAACATCATGGCACAAGGGTAGTAACCCATAAGTGCTCCGTTTTACTTCTAACCCAAGCCTGAGTCCAAAAAATATCAGCACAGTGCACGAACTCCGTAGCACCGACGAAGATCCTGAAATATTTTTGGGAAATTTTTTCTTCCAAGTTGTGCTGGGCAGCGCCGTTAGGCTACTTTTTTTTTCGATGCTCAACTGCTAAGGCCCTATCTTACTACCCAGGGTCCAAAGGAAATTACTAGAAGTCCACGTGAAAAAAATTCCAACCTTTACCTGGGCCTGAACCTGAGACCTCCATCACTCGAGGCGAACGCAATGCCTCGAGACCACTTACTCCCCAAAATTAAATTCGACAGGATGGACTTAATAGCATCAGGTCTTATCCCATGAAGCCCCGTCTCTCTCCGCAGAACGGCTACCTGGTTGCCCAGAGCGCCGCACATAGCACGAGCTCTGTAGCTCCGGCGACGATCGCAGGGATCTCAGTAAATGTTGCACTCGTGAACTGAAGTGCGCAGTCGTGGAACGAACACACGACCTTCAGAACGCGAGGCAAACGGCTTGACCACTTCGCCACAAAGACCCCCCCCCCCTCCCCCACCCCCCAACACACTGGAAAACTAAAGAGAAGACAACGCAGCTTGCAAAAAACCACGGTGAACTTGAAATCAAGAAGTACGTAAGCTAATGTAGTCTAATTGTAAGCTAATGTAGTCTAATCGTAATCTAAAGTAGTCTAATCCTAATCTAAAGTCGTCTAAAGTACTGGTTTTCCGTTACCCCCGTTAAGCGTTCTAGTCACAGTTCATTCAGGTTTACCATTGCTCCTTAACAAGCAAAGCCTGTCTTCTCCTTCTCACAGTCCAAGTCGTGCGGCGGTGGTAATCATTTGTATCTGCAACTTTCTGTCTCGTGTACCTTCAACCAGTTCTGAGACATATAGTCAGAGTTCATCTGCCTGAGAGGCAAGGAGCCAACTGTCTGCTTATAAATATGTCAAATCTGTAAAACCGATGTGCACGCAAAGTTAAGCTCTGGATCGAGAACAAAGGTCAGAAGTGGACGACAACCAGAACTTTCGGCTGGAGTTTACAGCCAGTAAACGATCACAAGAAGAAGAAAAAGCAGAAGAAGGAGAAGAAAAAGAAGAAGAAGAAGAAGAAGAAGGAGGAGGAGGAGGAGAAGAAGAAGAAGAGGAAGAAAAAAAAAAAAGAGAAGAAGAAAAAGAAAAGAAGAAAAAGAAAAAAAAAGAAGAAAAAAACAGAAGAGTAATAAAAATAAGAAGAAGAGAAAGAAGAAGAAAAAGAAGAAAAAAGGATAATAATAATAATAATAATAGTACTATTATTAATAATATTAATAATAATGAAATAATAATAATAATAATAATAAAAAGAAGAAAAAGAAGAAGAACATAAAAAAATGGAAGAAGAAGAAGAAGAAGAAGAAGAAGAAGAAGAAGAAGAAGAAGAAGAAGAAGAAGAAGAAGAAAAGAAAGCAGAAGTAGTAGAAGAAGAGAATGAGGAAGAAAAAATAAAGTAGACGAAACAGAGGAAATGAGAGCATTATAATTTTAACATTGCTACCTTAGTTCGAAGTAACTTCGGTAAAGAGGCATTATTTTGGAATAAGACCATACATTTAATTTATGGGCCGATGAATAACATCAGATGGAAGATGTATCACAGAGATAAACAATAGATTAGGACAAGTCGAAGCTGAATTTGTTAAAATGAAGAACATTTTATGCAACAAATCAATGTCATTGGATGTTTGGACAAGAATTCTAGCAAGCTAAATAGAGCCAGTTTTAACAAACGGCTGTGAATCCTGGACAACTGATAAACATGCCGAACAAAGTCTTGAGGCACCGGAAATTTGGTTTTACAGAAGAATCCTTAGAATTCCATGGGCTGCTAGGAAAAACAACCCCAGATGTTTGAAAGAGCCGACTGCCCGAAGACAACATATCACAATCATCAGAAAAAGACAGACATCTTTTTTGGTGTCATGTTATGAGAAGAGGGAAAATAAAGCATGTGGTGACCACTGGAAAAATCTGTGGAGAGAAAGACGGAGAAAGGCAACGTGAGAAGATTCTTGACCGCCTTTTGTCACGGCACGGAAGGGGTGTCAACACACGAACTGGATTGCAGACTGTGGAAACGGCATGATGGCCTACGCCGGTCGACAAGGCACTTGATGATGATGAAAAAGGCATTAGATGAAGTCTGTTACAATATGGTATAGAAAATGTATGTGGCGGCTTGTTAGTTCCTGGTATGGGTTCTTGGTATGGGTTCCGGGATCCCAGTTTGAGTGGAAAAACAATAGAGTCACTGCTTCCTATTAAGCATGTTATAAAAACATGAGTTTACTGACATCAAATGTTTTGGGCCGAAACGCACAGATATCGAGGACTATCTGTAAACCACAACACAACTTATCAACCACCTTTTTAACGGCGAACTTAGAAAAAAAAAAAAGAAGAAGGACGTGGGTAACGAAGAAAACAGAGGCGGGATTTATCTATTAAAAGTCTGCCTACAATCACTGAGCACAATGTTTTCTTTAGATTCTGTCATTCACAGGATCCAAACCCCACCTACATGGCAAAAGAATCATTTCTCATATTGGTTGTCTGTAGAACTGTGCTTACCGCCTCTTCACTGTACCACATTCACCGCTGCCTTCCAACACAATCTGCCGCGCCATTTTCTGGAACCAGCTAGTAGGTGAAGGGAGAGCAAAGCGCCAGGGAATACAGTCTGCAATAAAACACAGACTCGCAGACTGAATCTGGAAGAAACCCATAGTTGATGTTAATTATTGTCGCCGGCAGGGGGGTTAGGCTAACAAAAACAAAACCAGAATATTATTACCGGGATATATTCTCTTCAGCATAGCCGCGGAGATATTTATCCGTCCCATTTGCACCGAGTTGTTAGCTCACTAAAAACAAGGAATAAACCCATATACATTCTTACGCCTGTAGTCATTCGAGGAGTCTACGAAACAAACATTTCGTGTCATTGGAAGTTTATAAAGTTTATTTATTTTTTCCGTTTCTTTGAATAAGTGGTTCGATTTTTACTCTTCCTTACACATCATCCATGATTGGATGGAAGTGGAAAACACTTGCGGTTTTTTGTCAGTGAGATTCGGCCCTCTGACAAAAGCAGGTATGTATGTTTTAAATTAAATAACATTATGGTATCTACTTAAAATAAATCTGAGTTGGGACACAGTGATACAATGAAACATTTTTATAAACCAAGAAGTGACTTGAGGTGACTATAAGTCCTATTTACATGTAGGCATACACCCTCCTGTTGATACTGTTTGTGCTGTAGTTGAGTATCAAGAGATAGTCAACCTAAAAAACGCAATGGTGTCCAGGCGATATGGTCAGTGTAGACTTGTTGTCTTGGGGACTCACCTTTCACTTGATTAATTTGTTGAAGAGGATATTCCGCTTAAGTCCAGGGCTGTTCAACTAAGTTTACTCAGGGTCAACGTTTTGAAAATGGGAACTGTCACGGTATAGAGGGCCAAGTCCCAACACATAAAGATCATTTATATAATACAACTAGCAGTGATTCGCATGCCACTCTCTAGGCCTTTGCGGGCCACATTTGGCCTGTGGGCCGCCAATTCAATAGCCTTGCTCTAGTAAGTCACTTGCACATGCAGTCTTTTATCCAAGAACACATGTTATGAATACCTCCTCCGTGTCGAATATTTATTTTAGGGCCTCTTTCCACAGAGTCATAGCATGGCAAAGGTAATGTTAACATGAAAACCAAAAACATTTAAATTAGTTCTTTTTCCGTGCGTTCGGTTTCGAATGCTCAGATCACACTGTCAGGTGGGTTGACTTTTTTAAAGTGACTTAATAATATATGCATTAACTTCTTCTTCTTCTTCTTCTTCTTCTTCTTCTTCTTCTTCTTCTTCTTCTTCTTCTTCTTCTTCTTCTTCTTCTTCTTCTTCTTCTTCTTCTTCTTCTTCTTCTTCTTCTTCTTCTTCTTCTTCTTCTTCTTCTTCTTCTTCTTCTTCTTCTTCTTCTTCTTCTTCTTCTTCATCTTCTTCTTCTTCTTCCTTCTTCTTCTTCTTCTTCTTCTTCTTCTTCTTCTTCTTCTTCTTCTTCTTCTTCTTCTTCTTCTTCTTCTTCTTCTTCTTCTTCTTCTTCTTCTTCTTCTTCTTCTTCTTCTTCTTCTTCTTCTTCTTCTTTCTTCTTTCTTCTTCTTCTTCTTCTTCTTCTTCTTCTTCTTCTTTCTTCTTCTTCTTCTTCTTCTTCTTCTTCTTCTTCTTCTTCTTCTTCTTCTTCTTCTTCTTCTTCTTCTTCTTCTTCTTCTTCTTCTTCTTCTTCTTCTTCTTCTTCTTCTTCTTCTTCTTCTTCTTCTTCTTCTTCTTCTTTCTTCTTCTTCTTCTTCTTCTTCTCTTCTTCTTCTTCTTCTTCTTCTTCTTCTTCTTCTTCTTCTTCTTTCTTCTTCTTCTTCTTCTTCTTCTTCTTCTTCTTCTTCTTCTTCTTCTTCTTCTTCTTCTTCTTCTTCTTCTTCTTCTTCTTCTTCTTCTTCTTCTTCTTCTTCTTCTTCTTCTTCTTCTTCTTCTTCTTCTTCTTCTTCTTCTTCTTCTTCTGCTTTCTACTCCTGGAATGCCTCGCAGAATCAGGAAAGGAAGAGATCTCTAGAACGGGCCCTTCTGTTCACATCGTATAAAGTACTTTTCAGTGTCTCTGATATTTCTGCGGTCCATGTTCTGCTCGATCAACCTCTGGCTCTGTTGCCACTGTATATGTATAACAATGCTCTCTGTGAAACGGATATGCACGCACCACTCAAGGTCTGGAACAAGACTCAAGTCCATAAGTGGATAAACACACAACACTGTCCACCGAGGTTAGAGGCGGTGATAGCAATGCAGAAGAAGAAGAAGAAGAAAAAGAAGAAGAAGAGAAGGTTTCTAAGAAATAATTATCTGACCAACAATTAGTATCAACAGTTATACCATCCAGGATGCGCTATATTGGAACATTCTGAGAAGGCAAGACAGAAACTCACCAAACAGGCACAATCAGTCAGTCAGTCGGTCAGTCAGTCAGTCAGTCAATCGGTCAGTCAGTCAGTCAGTCGGTCAGTCAGTCAGTCGGTCAGTCAGTCAGTCAGTCAGTCGGTTAGTCAGTCGGTCAGTCAGTCGGTCAGTCAGTCAGTCGGTTAGTCAGTCGGTCAGTCAGTCGGTCAGTCAGTCAGTCGGTTAGTCAGTCGGTCAGTCAGTCAGTCGGTCAGTCAGTCAGTCAGTCAGTCAGCCAGTCAGTCACTTTGAATCAGCCACGTGCAATCTCTACCCAAGGAGCTAGTCTACAGACACTGGCTGATTTTACGAAAACAAAACACAAAAAACAACAAATCGTCCATTTCAACCAGTATCCTCGAAAAAGAGGCTTTAGACTGTAGCTGTAAATAAATTTATGTACGCCATATAATATGTCTTAACACTGTCCGCCGTCAAGTAGCCGTGAAAAGAACTCTTGCAGTGTTGAATCAATCGCCAGAGACAGCCCAAATAGGAGTACTGTCAAGAACAGCGAAGAAGTCGCCTACCGGCGTTCCATTCGGCAACCTGGTAGTCGAAAAAGGGTACTGAAATATGAAATAGAAAGATCATAGAAACTAGATCATTCAAGAGAGCCTCGATGATAGAAGACAAAGGTGCTAGATTAGATTCCACACATGATATCGATGTACTGCACAGCATAGAAAGAAATCGAGAGATCGACAGCGAGTCCCATAATGTTAGGTCGACCAAGGAGCCATTCTGTCCAAACGGAACACTTCTGTAGATTGAACCAGGATCACTGTCTCCGCACATTAGCCGACTAATTACTATGCCACTGTGCCTCTAAATTGCATAGTCAATCTTTGGGACATAGAACTTGAGGGTATTGGCTCCTTAACACTGTCCATCCCCCTCAAACCCCATGCCCCCCCAAAAAAAAATAATTTAAAATTAAAATTATTCGGAAGCTGGGTAAGTATTTCCATAATCGATACCATATCATTATTGGGTTGGCATCATTGGCACCTTTCCGTCTTTCCAGACGTTAGTGTTATATTGCGCTGTGAGGTGGTATGAGACTCACAGCCCATGGCGATGGCGAGTGTGACTAGCAAGACCCGCCCGTGTCAAGAAAAGTCTTCCACAATGATAGCATGGGATTTCAGGACCATTGTTAACAATCGATACCATGTATACAATTCAATTTCTCCTTGCCTTTGTGTATGCATGCAGTTCATGTTCTTTTGAAATATATTTTATGTTATATTTATTTGCCATATGATATATTAAACACACACCATACACACACACGTTAAAACCTCGTTAACATGAATTCCCTAACAATACCCGGTTAACATCAACACAATGTTGGTGCCAGCAGGGAGGTATACATGTTCTCATTTACCAACTTGAACCAATATTTTTAACACTAACTTCATTTTTTAGTCCATTAGAATTCGTGTTAACAATTTTTACTGCACACTCGCACACACTCACGCACACATACACACATACATGTAAATATATATAAAATTATCAATGTAAACACAACGTATTAATCTTTAGTTCACCCCCCCCCACCCCCGATAAAACATTCGAGAGGTATCCGAGTAAAGCCCCCCCCCCCATCCATCTGAGGCCCCCTCTAAAGATATGAAATGGTACCTGGCTGGTCGCCCTCTCTTCAGCTGCCTTCTCCTCCAGCGTTTTCACTGCGAAAGCGCCCCTATTGTCTGTCTGTGTGAGGTTTAAACAACGGATCAATATCATGGAGGTCCCGGGTTCAAGCCCCGGTGAAGGCTGGAATTTTTTCTGTTCACGGGGGCTTCTAGTAATTTCCCCTGGTATCTGAGTAGTGAGATTGAACGCCCGTGTGTATCGTTGCGAATGTAAAAAAAAATTGCTTGGCAGTGGGAAATCATAAAGAGTAGAGTAGCGCGCTACCAGGATAAAATTTGAAGTTAAAAATCTACCCAAAATATTTCGGGATCCTCGTATACGGAGCCGTGCACTGTGCTGAGCTACTTCAGACTCAGAATTGAGTTAGAAGTAGAACGGAGCACTTATGAGTTACTACCCGTCTGCCATGCTGTTGATCCCTTGTTTAAATATTAAACCTCAAACCCCATTTTATTTAATTAACAACCAAATTACTGTAGTTAAAAAAAAAGTGCTCATTCCCGGATCCAAACTATACAACTACTGGACAATGTTAGTTGCGTATCCTTTACAGAACGTTGCAGAACCAACCCCTGCAGCCTCTGGCTCTTGTGTGGTTTCTCTAGGCAAATTTACTTCCAGTAGTTTGCCATTGCTTTCTGGATGGTCGGCACCTTGATACCACTGTCGAAACCAACGCAAGGCGCATGGCCCGCAGCTAGGATCGAACCCGGCACCCCGGCATTACGAAGCGTTTGCATTGAACTAGACAAGACATGGAGTAAATAACAATCAAGAAGGATCACACATCATATAACAGGTGTTTTGAAGAACGCCGTTCCCACCACGGTTATGAATTAATCAAGTAACAGAAAGTGTATTGATCGGCACTCATAGAAAGAAGTAGATAGATAGAAGAACACACTAGACAACATAAAAATCGAAAGCTATAGTTACCGTGCCGGGAATTGAACCTGTCACTTCCAGACGGCGTCTGCGCCTCGCCATGAATACAAGTGCACTAAGAATATGGTCAACTAGGCACCCCCCCCCCCCCAAAAAAAAAGGTGTCCTATTGGCCATGTCTATCGTACAACTTGAAATCCACAACTATGGAATACAGTTAGCATAAAGGAAACTCCGCCTCTCGCCAGCTCTCCGCCATAGAAAACTTACTTACCCAAGTTGTCATTTAAATGCTGCTTCCATATTCGTGCTGGTCTCTTCGCCGCTCCTGAATTTATCCTATTTTATGTTCATCATTTCCCTCTGAAATTTGTTTTTGATTGTATTTAAATTTCGTTCCATTTATTTTGAGGTTCTGAAACTTTCACTGGCATATGTTAACACTGAAATAACAGTGAGATTGAGAGTTCCATATTTTGTTCCAGCTTTTTAAAGCTACCGACCCCTTGCCAGAAAATGCCATAATTTCTGTCTTTTTTTTCCTTGACTATAACAATTACTACCTAAATAGGTAAATTTATATGTTAGTTTAATTCTTGTTATATCTAGTGGGGCATGTGCTTGGGCTTTTATTAGTGTCTTCAATATATTTCTTTCTGTAACTTACTTGAAGTCCAACTGTTGATTCTTTATTTGCTAAATCATGTGTTCTCCACCCAGTCAATGCCGGTGTTTCCAATACAACATTATTTTTGTGACATAGTCAACGCCGGTGTTTCCAATACAACATTATTTCTCCACCCAGTCAACGCCGGTGTTTTCAATACAACATTATTTCTCCACCCAGTCAACGCCGGTGTTTCCAATACAAAACTGTTTTTTTTTTCACTCAGTCAATGTCGGTGTTTCCAATACAACATTAATTCCTCACCCAGTCAACGACGGTGTTTCTAGAACAACATAATTTCTTCACCCAGTCAATTCCGGTGTTTCCAATACAACATTATTTTTCACCCAGTCAACGACGGTGTTTCAATACAATATTATTGATTTACCCAGTCAATTCCGGTGTTTGCAATACAACATTATTTCTTCACCCAGTCAACGACGGCGTTTCCAATACAACACGATTTCTCCACCCAGTTTGTGCCGGTGTTCCCAATGCAATATTATTTCTTCACCTAGTCAATGCAGGTGTTTCCAGTACAACATGATTTCTCTACCCAGTTAATGCCAGTGTTTTCAACACAACACTATTTCTCCACCCAGTCAGTGCCGGTGTTTCCAATACAGCATTATTTCTCTACCTAGTCAATGTTGGTGTTTCCAATACAGCATTATTTCTCCACCCAGTCAACGCCGGTGTTTCCAATACAACATTTTGTCTTCACCCAGTCAACGCCCGTGTTTTTAACACACCATTATTTCTATTCCCAGTCAGTGCCGGTGATTCCAATACAACATTATTTCTTTACCCAGTCAATGCCGGTGTTTGAAGTACAACTTTATTTCTTCACCCAGTCAATGCCGGTGTTTCTAGTACAACATTATTTCTTCACCAAGTCAAGGCCAAATAGCAGAGGAGGCTAAATGCATCGCCGTGTCACTCTTTTCAACTGCAAAGCGATCACTTTATGGCCTGTTCGCACTGCACACTCTGAACGTTCACACATTGCCTTTGTTGCCACTGTTTAAATAAACTGCCAATTCATCATCATCGTGTGCCCTGCTAACTGGCATAGTCGCTCAGGCGTTTTCACAGATCATGATCCCTGGTTGCCTGGAACAGCTCTCTTGATAATATCCCTCCATGCCATCGTTTCAGCCCATCCAGCATCATCGGTCTATGTCCGCCTCAACCCTTTTTTTTCAGCTGATCTTTCCAGTTGTCACGATGTTCTCCAGTGTCTCTCTTCTCATTATCTGGCCAAAGAACAGTGTTTGTCTCTTTCTTTTTACTTGCAAATGTCCACCTTTGCAGTGTAAAAAAAATGGGGGAGGTGGGAGGGTCTTTGAGCCGCATGGCTAGTGCTGTCGCCACCACTGTGCAGGTAGGGATTTTAGTTTGCCTCTGACAGAAAAAAAATCCCTAGCTAAGGCTAGGATTCGAATCTAGGTCTCCCGCTTGAGAGCCAACCGCTCCTCCGTCCAACCACAAAGGTATAAATATTCTAATCCGGTGTAGCAATTTCTACCACTCAAATACATTTTTAATTGCATCTCGGTCATAACAGAAAGTATTGTCTCAGTTTAATGAAGAATTATGTATTTACTGAAGTTTGAAGTTTAAACAACGGATCAACACGGGTGTACCCATAAGTGCCCCGTTTTTCTTCTAATTCAAGTCTGCGTTTAAAGAAGCTCAGCACAGTGCACATGCTCTGTAGCACCGGCGAGGATCCTGAAATACTTTGACCAAGAGGACAAGTTTTGCCCGGGCAGCGCCGTTAGGCTACTCTTTTTGATTTCCAACTGCCAGGGGTATTTTTTTTAAACCTGCCCAACAGTGCACAGGGGCGTCCGCTCTCACTACCCAGGGACTTGTAGTCCAAGTCCACGTGAAAAAATCCCAGCCCTCACCGGGGATTGAACCCGGAACCTCTAGCACTCAAGGCAGACACCATGCCTCGAGACCACGAAGCTTACCATCTGTTAAATAAGACTTCGAATACGTCATTTATGTATGATAATAGAAAGCATTGTTTCAGCCTAATGACGTATTCTGTAACAACTAAGATATTTGAACTGACCATATGTTGGGGATAATCGAAAGTATTTTCTCAGCTTACAAAAAAATCTATATTATTGGCTATTTTAAATTGATCATATATTGGTGATAATAGAAAATATTGTGTCGAAGTTAATCTTTTTTTAAAGTCAGAGTGCATTTGCCTGATAAACAAAGAAATAACTGTAAAACGGACGCACAAGCACAATGTTTTGGATCGAAGACAAAGTCCAGAAATGGAGGAGTTTAGTGGAGTTGAGTTGAGTCAAGAATTGACATCACAACACTCGATGAATTCCCATACATTCTCCGTCCTCATCTTTAACAGCCAGCGCAGAGTTCCAATACTGATGGTACCCGTCACAATCTGGTTGTATGTCCGTTTTGCCTTTCCCCTGAGTGTAGTGAGCCGGCCAGACCCTCTGGTTACACACAGGAGCCTCATTCTCCCAGGCCATAATAATCTTCTTTCTCTACTGATTCCATTGCGTGTTCCCAAAGGGTTTTGACCACATCTGCCTTGTCATGTATCAGTTCACCATCCAGCGGTGAAGATAGAAATGGACGAAAAACTGCGAACGCATACAAACAACAATAATACTTGAATAAAACTATTGACTGAAGTTTTGAAGTAATTTATTGATGTTGACCTCAAGCATTCTGTCAACTCACTGAAGTATTATCTACAGAGTGGGCGTTTGAATTGATCATATATTGATGTTAACATATAATATTTTCCTAACTCAATGAAGTATTATCTACAGAGTGGGCGTTTGAATTGATCACATGTTGATGTTAAGATATAATATTTTCTTAACTCAATGAAGAATTCTCTATAAAGGTAGATTTCGAATTGATCATATATTTGTGACAAAAGAACCCAATGTCTCAACACTTAATCGACAATTCGCCATCGTTCATTTGCTTATTATACCCTAAATTATTATTCCTCCTTAAGAGGATTTCTGCTTATACCATATACTAGTCATAATAACAGTTTTGTGACACCGTGCGTCTTACTTCGTGAAAGACAATGCACTGTATTTAAAAGAACTTGAGTTTAGACTTTTCCCCCCCAGCTCACTTCAGAAAAGTGTCTCTTCATGTCTGTGAAACTACAAGCAAAGCAAAGATCCTTTTTCACGCTTTTAGGCGCATCGGGCATATAGGAAAAGCACCCATAATTTTACAAACCAATCGGCACTAAGTGCGTAATGTGGTCAGCATTACGCCGGCCGTCTTTACTTCCTGGTACCCATCCTGGTACCCTGTGACGTCCCATACCATAACAAAAATCCACGCAGCCAGCAGTGGGTTTTGATCGCGGTACGTTGGATTACGAGTCGGACTCGCAACTCCTGTGCCACAGACGCCGCTTGTGAAACTACTGGCATCTATAATATTTGTATACGATTTTAATGGTATTTTAAAGGTGATATTTTGAATTAACATTGAAGGGTAGTCGAAGAAGAGGAAGGCAAAGAAGAATCCGCAATGACAAGAGCAAGAAATGGACAGGACTAAGTTATCATACTTATTCATCAAGCTGAAAACAGAGAAAGATGGCGGGTTTTATGTGCCAGTGCTTCAATTGATACACACCACGACCCTAAGGAGTCAAGGGTTTTGTTAAGTATTAATGAAAGCAATGTTAATGTTAAATGTTTGAACAAGAATCGATATCACATCATAGGGAACATTCCCATAAACGATCCATCCCCATCTCCAGCAGCAAGCGCCAAATTCCAATTTCAGTAGTACCAGTAGCAGTCAATTTAAAGGCCATGTGATCAAATTCACTGAACCTAGATTTATCTCACGTGTTTCGAAGTCTGGTAGTCTGGTAGTCTTAGTTTCAGCTTCATAGAAACGGGTCATCCCATCGTTGCTCCGCTCCGAAAAACACATAGAATGTTTATTACAGTCCCTTGTGGAGAAATTAACAGACTGCTGTCTCAGTATATCTACCATACACACGCATTAAAAGCATACGGTAGCCATCCGAAGTGCCAACACAAACAGTCCGACATTAGAAATGCAGTTCATCATTGATGGTAGCAGAAGTCACCAACAGATCAGCAGAAAAATGTTCGAAGTGTTCGGTTTGGTCGACGATTGAGTTACATCTAGAACAAATGTCTAGCTGCTGGTTAGCCAGGATATGCTGACCCCTCCCATCCTCGGACTGCCTCAGACACAACACTTTTCAATAGTCAAACTGAAGGACAGAATGAATATCCTTAGGAAAATCCGGGTTCCTCAGATATGATTGGAATGTAACATTAGGCACTTTGCGAATGGTCAGACAAAGCTTCATCGTTACGCCAGCAGATTATCCTACGGACATCGCAGTTACTGTGGTTCTCCCAGTACTGGACTGAAGGCGCTTTATTAATATCTAACCCCAAACAGGGGAAATCCACAGGTCACGGAACAGTCTAAAATTTCAGGGGATGGTAGATCGGCTGCATGCAGTCGTGGGAACTAGGCTGCATGCAGTCGTAGGACCTAGGCTGCACTCTCTCGTGGGACGTAGGTGGGTTAGGGTTAGGGCCAGTTCTAGATGTTTTGGGGTCGTTTAAAGCATCAGAAAGCCGGGAAACCTAGTCTTACTACCCTCTAAAATGTTGGACTGTCCGTATCCCTGTCCAGGCTGATGTACACTGAGGGTGGCTGGTTGCCACCTCGTGCGGCAAAAAAAAAAAAAAAAAATAACGTTTGACCAAGAGGACAAGACGTTTGATTAATCAACACAGAAAGGAAGATGAGTGGTCGTAGACCACGAGGCAGACAAAGAAGACGATGGAGAGATAATATCCGGGCAGACCTGCAAACAATTGGTGTCACCAACTGGAAAGAGAAGGCCAACCAGAGAGATGAATGGAGGCCGTTGATATCTGCAGCAACGAACCTTAAGGGCTCGTAATGCTGAAGAAGAAGAAGAAGAAGAAGAAGAACTGGCGTCGTCGGTCGTTTTACGTTGACAGAGCTCTTGCGGAGGAGTTCGGACCTGTACGGAGCGCTGCGATAGTTCTTTCTAATCGCAAAAATGAGTATTATAATTGATATATGTTCGAATCGCACTTAGGATTGTATTTTAAAGTGGAGATTTTGCTCTAGCGCTTGAGGCGGACAATATACATCCAGACCATGCAGCCTTCCGCCCACCCCCTCGCCCATAGAAGAGTTCTAGTGGGTACTTCTAGTAGGTTAGTTGCGTTTCCTTTACAGGACGTTGTAGAACCAACACCAACAGCCCCTGGCTTCTGTGTGGTTTTCTAGACAAATTTACCTCCAGTAGATTGCCGTTGTTTCTTGGACGGTCGGCCCCCTGATACCACTGTCGAAACCAACGCAAGGTGCATGGTCCGCAGCTGGGATCGGACCCGGCATCCCGGCATTACGAAGCGTTCGCATCGACTTAGCCACAGAGTAGTACTTCTAGTAATGCTGTGAAATAAGCGAAGCGTGAAACCTTGTGGTCCCATACTTGCCTGCTCGGTCCCTTTGCCAGGTGAGATCACTCCACATATCCCCCACTGTCCCATCTGACAATTAGTGAAAAACTTGTCAGTCCCAGCAAAATCTTCAAGCTTGCACTTGCCTTATTTATTGTTTTGACCAATAGTGAAGGCCTAGCAGTCCCAACAAGGTCTTGAAGCTGGCACTTGCCTTACTTATTGACTTGACCAATAGTGAAGGCCTAGCAGTCCCAGCAAAGTCTTGAAGCTTGTAATTGCCTTACTTATTTTATTGTCTTGACAAATAGTGAAGGCCTAGCAGTCCCAGCAAAGTCTTGAAGCTTGTAATTGCCTTACTTATTGACTTGACCAATAGTGAAGGCCTAGCAGTCCCAGCAAAGTCTTGAAGCTTGTAATTGCATTACTTATTGACTTGACCAATAGTGAAGGCCTAGCAGTCCCAGCAAAGTCTTGAAGCTTGTAATTGCATTACTTATTGACTTGACCAATAGTGAAGGCCTCAGAGTCTCAGAAATCTCTTAAAGCTTGCACTTGCCTTACTTATTGAAGACAAGGCCTCTATTTTAGATGCAACACGCTCCTGTGCAGTCGTTCATTTTACGCTAAACTTCATGATCTCTTTTTTTGTTTGAACTACTTGTCAAATCTATCCATCCTTCCACTAAGCCACCCTTTCGTCCATCCACCCGTCTGTCCAAACCAATCCATCCATCCTCCCAAACCCATCCATTCACCCATCTAGCCATCCATCCATGCATCCTCTCAAACCCACCCATTCACCCATCCATCCTCCCCCAAACCCATCCATTCACTCATCCTCCCAAACACATCCATTCACCCATCCTCCCAAACCCATCCATTCACCCATCCTCCCAAACCCATCCATTCACCCATCCTCCCAAACCCATCTATTCACCAATCCTCCCAAACCCATCCATTCACCCATCTAGCCATCCATCCATGCATCCACCCATCCGTCCTCCATTCTTCATCCAGATCTTCTACCCAACCACCACCCACCCATCCATCCTTTTATCCATCCTCCATTCATCCACCTGTCTGTCCGTCCATCAATCCATCCATCCTTCATTCTTCCACCCATCCTAATCAACCCACCCACCTATCCAACCATCCATCCTTCATTCTTCCACCTATCCTAATCAACCCACCCACCTATCCAACTATCCATCCTATATTCTTCCACCCGTCCTAATCCAACCATCCATCCTTCATTCTTCCACCCATCCTAATCCACCAACCCACTTATCCATCCATCCATCCTCCATTCTTTCATCCATCCTACCACCTACCCACCCATACATCAGTTCATGCATGCATCCATACATATATCTAACTACCCAGCCATCCCTCCACCCATCCACACATAAACCTACACAGATTCACATTCGCCTATCTTTCTGTCTATCTGTCTGTCGGTCTGTCTGTCTATGTACCTATATTTTTGTCTACCTATATAATCCATCTATCCTTTTTTTTCCACCCATCATTTCACCCACCCATCCATACATCCCTCTTTCATCCATCCACCCACCCATCCATCCATCCATCCATCCATCCATCCATCCATCCATTTCACCCACCCATCCATCCATCCATCCATCCACCCATCCATCCATCTATTTATCCATCCATCCATCCATGCGCCCTTCAATCCCTTCATGATTCCATCCATCCATCTACCTATCCATCCACCCATCTACCCACCCATCCTTCCATCAAACTACACAGAAACCCACTCGCTTGCCTGTCTATCCATCTGCCTGCCCATCCGTCCGTTTATCTGACCACCTACCTGTATGCCTGCCTGTTGGTCGTTCTGTCTGTGAATCTACATTATTCTTTCGGACTGCCCATCAGTCCATCTAATGTCTGGCTGCCCGTCGGTGCGTCCGCAAGTCTGCCTATGTCTTGCTAGAAATGGCCGCTCTCGCATTTCCGGCATCAAGGGGGTTGTAAAATTAACATTGAATGTGATTAAGCTAAGCTTGCGCAAAGCAAGGAGTGGTTGCCCTATTGCGCTGTGTCCGTGTTTGTCAAGAATATTCTAAAGTTGCTCATCAATCGCTGTCTGATGTTACCTCTGGTTCTAAATTTCTTCTCAAGGGATTCTTTTGTCAGTAACTGTTCTTGTTTTATTATTTTCTATGTTATCTGTCTTATTAACATTCTCAGAAACGGCTAGCGGCGTATCTTCAATGCTCTCTGTCTCTTTTCGTGGTTATAAACTTGGAGACAGCTGTTCCTTCTTTTTGTAGTATTTTCTTCCCACTTGTATCGCTGTGGCAGCCGCAGTGGTGTAGCGCCTACACACTCGCCTGCGGATCCTAGTGTCGCGGGTTCATGTCCTGACGGAGTTCTACTTTTTTTCAAAAATGACCTCTGCTGCCAGGTAGGCACAGCCTTGAGTGGTTACCACGAGCAGTCCTGGGAAGTAAAAGCGGATGCCGTGATGCTGACCACATAACCAAAAAAGTGCTGGTTGGTCTAATAAAATTTAGGTCCAACCCTGTATGCCCAAATACGCTTGAAGGCATGTTGGGCATATTAATTAATTAATGAATGTTTCCATAATTTCCATTCATCTGCACAAGTCCATGACTCTGTAAACCCGGCAAATATGTCTGCCACAACTCCCACGCTGTTCTGGCTGGTGCAAAGACCGGTGGACTTGGCATCGTTTTCCTATCTCGCAGCCCCAGCTGGTGCACACGGGGTCCTGTTTATCTCTTTGCATCCCAAAGAATGCATTATACCTTCAAAGATTCTGCTCTGGAGACCTAATGAACGCAAGATGCGTTGGTTTTACGTCTCTCTTTACTATTCCTTGGGCCTCTGATGCTAAACCCTCTAGGACTCAAAGAGGACTCTAGTGAGAAATCAGTTTCCACTGAGTATTCAGCCATTCTACGGCCTTTGTCACAGCCAAGACCTCCACTGTCATGCTGGTGGTGATAGAAACAAAGGTTCCACTGTCTTCTTTAATGACTTTTTCTTTGGTTCTTGCCGTGAAAGCCCATGCATTTCGCGCCTGATGAATCACAGAACCATTTATATATATTTATATAACAACATCCTTCGATGATGTGTGTTTCCCCAACCACTGCTTTCAATCCTGCATCGACTATTAATGGCGCCAAATTTTACAGAAACTGAAGGCTAAACGAATAACGATTAGTTTTACTGTACTACATACAGACTACAGACCTGTCGTATGTCAGTTTCCTCACGTACCTTTACTTCCGGATAACTTTCCCAAATTCCGCAGGTACTCTGAGATAGGGGTGTTCTGAATGTTGGCTCTCGTTTGTCTAGAGGTCAAGTCCTCGGTTCAAACGTACATTCAGCCTATCTCAGGAATGAGACGACTCGAGCTCAGACTCCACAGGGTTAATGCAAACTCTTGGGTACAACTCGGCCAGACATCCTCATTACTAATTATGCCCCCTGACTGGTAAACAACATTAAAACAGTCGAATATATAAACAAAAGTTGAAAAGACAAAACATTATTATAGTCTCAACGACAACAATCAACTAGATCAACTCAACTCCGTTCAAGAACAAGAAGACTTCCGAACAAAGATGATAGTATAATAGGGTATAAAAACATTAGGAGACAACTTATTCAACAGGAACAGCACGAAAGTTCAACATAAAGTTGAAGAACTAGAATTAACAGATAGGTCTCCACCAGGTGCCACCAACAAATCCATTCTCATCCTTGCACTAAGAGAGAAGCGAGATAGCTCAGGGTTCGAGAACGGTGTTTGTGACGATAGTCCTTAGAGATTCCCGCAAGCGTCTCAGCAACACTAGAGAGTAGACTTCTGTATTTTCTCGATTCTCCAAGCAACTGCGTGGAGTAATAATTCTCGTCTCTTGTGACGAAAGGAAGGATTTTTTTTTTTTTAACGTATCCAGAAACTATGAGTTGTAAACCCTTTGGCTCGGTACTATGGATATCGCAACCCTTCGGCATTGATTCCATTATAGGTACCGTTACTCTGGGAGAAATGTGGCTTTTCTGCCTACCCCCCGGGAGTGAACCCGGACCACAAGGAGTTCGTCACCCGGCCGCCGCAAAAGTCAGGTTTAACCAACTTCGCAAACCGGGCAAAGGAAGGATCGATTCCTCTCTCTATGACGTTCTCTGGTGTTGACTTCAGCGTGTAGAACACATACAAGTAAACAATCACTGCTCGACTTCTTCTTCGAAGTAACGCAGGCGTTGTAAACAATATAATAAAATTTTACCTGATGCTCAGGTACTCTGTGCCGTCCGTGGCTAAGGCGTTGCGAGTCCGACTCGTAATCCAGCGTACCGCGATCGAAACCCACTGCGCGCTGCGTGGCGCTTTATCCCGGTATGGGGCGTCGCAGGTCGACCGCGCCTAGAATTGGTACCAGGATGGGCTGTCCGGGGAAAGTAAAGACAGCCGGCGTAATGCTGACCACATTACCCACAGAGTGCTGATGTCTGTAAAAATATGGGCGCTCTTCCCATATGCCCGATACGTCTAAAGGCGTGGAAAGGGATCTATACATTTTTTTCAGGTACTTTACATTTATACGGGCGACATAACTTTGTTGCTTGAATACACAGGATTGCAGTCGAAAGAACAGTCTGACTATTGCTTGGACACTCACTTGTTGGATTCTCCGTCATCCTGTAATTAACAAGGCAATATAAATGAACGCACCTCACTCAATACACCTTGCCAATCACACACCCCCCCACTCTCCAGATGTGCTAAGAGGTAACTGTGAGGCTAGTCATTAAGGTTGACTTTTCCTTCAGGAGCCTTTACGATTCCTTAGTGAGTGTAATAGCTTGTCAGACGTTTCTATAGATTCCAACAGTCTCTGAATACTGTTTCGTAGCGAAAGCCAGTCAGATCTCGATTGATCCATATCTCTATATATATTCCCACTTTATTAGTTAAAAAGATAAAGTACATACGATGGATAGTAAAAAGAGAATAACCGCATAGACGCCAAAGACTTTTCCAAACGCTGAGTTTGTTTTGGTTACATCTGCTCCTAGCAAAGGAGGATGTGACGTCGAGTTTTCTTAGAATAGCGCTGCTCCTTTCCAAACCGTCATTCGACTCATCGAGTTATGAGTCTAATTAAAAGATTATATCAGATCATACAAGTTGCAGTGAAGCGGTCAAACTAATAGGCTTGAACAGGCACAGAAAACGTGTCGTATTATACATGAAATTATACACCAAGAAGGAGTGATTCAGGAGTGATTTATATAGGTTTCTCACAGCTGGACTCCCCAACAACAAACGAACCATATACATCTACGGACGGACTATTCGAGGTATAGATACACCAAGCAGTATGGGGGTGTCCAGACTGTGGGAAAGTCTATTGTAGTAGAGGAGATGATGCTGTTATGTGACAAGACCCAAGTAGGCATATCGTAGAATGAAGCGCCCGACTACAAACTATGAAATAAGCCAGGTTCCTTTTTTGGTAATCGGAGTTTACAGGCGGTGGACACAAAGAAAAATAAAGAAACATTTTACTAAAAATCTGTACATATCATTGTGCAAATTAGTGGATGTATCTCTTTACAACACTTGCCTAACACAGAAAAGACACCGATGTCTACATGTGGACATCTGATTAAAAATAGAGACCTTTCTCAAAGAGAACGGCTGTTGCTAGTCACACTTGGCATCTGTAATGTCCATTCCCCCAAACAGCACCCATCTGTAATGTCCATTCTTCCTTACAGCACCCATCTGTAATGTCCATTCCCCGTTACAGCACCCATCTGTAATGTCTATTCCCCCAACAGCACCCATCTGTAATGTCCATTCCCCCAACAGCACCCATCTGTAATGTCCATTCCCCAACAGCACCTATCTGTAATGTCCATTCCCCCAACAGCACACATCTGTAATGTCCATTCCCCGCTACAGCACCCATCTGTAATGTCTATTCCCCAACAGCACCCATCTGTAATGTCCATTCCCCCAACAGCACCCATCTGTAATGTCTATTCCCCCAACAGTACCCATCTGTAATGTCCATTCCCCCAACAGCACCCATCTGTAATGTCTATTCCCCCAACAGCACCCATCTGTAATGTCTATTCCCCAAAAGCACCCATCTGTAATGTCCATTCCCCGCTACAGCACCCATCTGTAATGTCTATTCCCCCAACAGCACCCATCTGTAATGTCTATTCCCCCAACAGCACCCATCTGTAATGTCTATTCTCCCTACAGCACACATCTGTAATGTCTATTCTCCCTACAGCACACATCTGTAATGTCTATTCTCCCTACAGCACACATCTGTAATGTCTATTCTCCCTACAGCACACATCTGTAATGTCTATTCCCCGCTACAGCACCCATCTGTAATGTCTATTCCCCCCCAACAGCACACATCTGTAAAGTCCATTCCCCCTACAGCACACATCTGTAAAGTCCATTCCCTTACAGCACCCATCTGTAATGTCCATTCCCCCTACATCACACATCTGTAATGTCCATTTCCCTACAACACCCATCTGTAATGTCCATTTCCCCCTACAGCACCCATCTGTAATGTCCATTCCCAGAAACAGCACCCATCTGTAATGTCCATTCCCCCTACATCACACATCTGTAATGACCATTCCCCCTACAGCACCCATCTGTAATGTCCATTCCCCCTACATCACACATCTGTAATGACCATTCCCCCTTCAGCACCCATCTGTAATTTCCATTTTCCCTACAGCACCCATCTGTAATGTCCATTCCCAGAAACAGCACCCATCTGTAATGTCCATTCCCCCAAACTGAGGGCGTCTGTAATATCCATTCTCCCTTACAGCACTCATCTGTAATGTCCATTCTCCCCTACGACACGGTCTACCGCTATCGCCTGGAAAGACAAAAATATATAGCTTTCATTAGGGATACCGGCTTCTTATTACGTTTTGTAATATAAAGATCGAAAAAGAAGAACGGAAGAGTACGATGGTGATGATGGCTACGAAGAAGAAGAACAAGAAGAATAACAAGAAAAACAAGAACATAATCTTCTGCTTCTTCTTTGTTCGCCGGCTGTAAGCTCCGGTGGAAAGTCCTGGTTGTTCGTCCATTTGGACTTTGGCTTTGTGCCAGGACCAGAGTTTTTCGTATGCATCCGTTCTACTGGATTATTTATGTGCAGTTGGTTGTTCCTTTCCACTTGGGCAGATGCACTCTGGCTTCGAAGGGAGTTCCCAATTAGTCGACTGCTACGACTAGTTTGCTGGGGAGGCAGTGGGTCTATTCTTGTTTTCACCCACAAATGGGCCCCGGAACTAACACCGGAAAAGAACATAAGGATGATGCAACGAAGAACAAGATCATCTACCTGTTCATTGAACACATCCCCTCCCCAGACCACTAAACAGCACCGAAACAAAACGCATTAATTATAATAACTTGTTGAAGAAGTGTTTTGATAAAATCTTGCCAGCAGAAATCTGCCGTGCACATACCCATATGTGCCCCATCTGTGTTGCGCTTGAGTCACTTTTTTTTGGGGGTCTGGATTTTTCTTTTTCTGTTGCAGAGCTTGGATAAGTTGAACCGTTTTTTGGGCGACGCTCAATATGTCTAGTTTCAGCTTTCTACAGATCATATTCCGCGTTGTGCCTTTAACTTCCGCTCCATACTTCAGGTCTTCAGCTGTATATGCAGCAACCTGCATTAGACATTCAGTAATATATTTATGAAATTTGTTTTCATAATTCATCTTTATTTTTCAGAGTAGGCGCAAGAAAATACCCTTGAAGTATTGTTAATTCCGCATGGTTTTCTTTTCTCTCTTTTCCAGAACTTGCTACACGTCGTTGATATTTGTGGTTTGTATTTAATTGGGTTGTGCTTTTTGATTTCATGTGTGTTTGGTTTAGTTCAGTTAATGTGTGATTTGTTTATTGTCTGTAGTGTATTTAATATTTTTTTGAGATTGACTGTCCAGTTCTGTCTTTGGTTTTATTGGCATTTGATACCGTTTAGTTGAGCATTACGCTATCTGTTCATCGATTTCGATTTGTACTTGATTGTTTTACTTTATTGCATCTTTGGTTTGGTTGATATTAGAGCATTATATTTTACTGTATCTTTGGTTAATCTTTGGGTTGATTGATATTTGGTATGCGTTATTTCTGCATTACTTTATCGTTGCTTCGACTGGATTTTGATATTGGTTAATGAAGCATTACTTTATCTGTGATTAAATGGTGTTTGACACTAATGATTTACCAGTAATGTGTCTAAGGCCTCCACCCAATTAATTTTAAGGGGGCTAAGAAGCCTTTCAACAATTTTTATAATTATCTTTCAACACATCTTTTGTTTATGAATTACATATTACATCAAAGAACTTTTTTTAAAATTTATTTTTAGTTTAAACACATTCTTGTATTATTATTATTACTACTATACGAGCCGCCGTGGTCTAGCGGCTAGATGCTAGCCTGTGGATCGGTAGGTCGTGGGTTCGCGTCCTGACAGGGGCCGGACTTTAAAAAAAATTACCTTGACTCCCAGGTCGACCCAGCCTTGAGTGGGTACCAGGTACAGCCTGGGGAAGTAAAAGCGGCTGGCGTGATGCTGACCACATCACCCACCAAGTGCTGTTAAGTCTATGAAAAAATAGATCTTGTACTATGTAATCAATACGCTTGAAAGCTTGGAAACGGGTCTTTTACTTACTAGCCATATTAAGTTAAATTAGTTGCGTATCCTTGACAGAACCAACACTTTCTGGCTGTTTGTGGTTTTTCTAGGCAAATTTACATCCAATAGTTTGCCATTGCCTCTGCACGGTCGACTCTCGGTACCACGGTCGAAACCATCGCACGACAAACCGTCCGCAGCAGGGATCGAACCCGGCACCCTGACATTACGAAGCGCGTTCGCAATGTCTAAGCCACTGATGCCGACTACTTACTATATAGTATTATTTTTATTACTATGTTGAATTGAGAATAAATATGATAATATAATCGGAATAATTGAAAGAATATAAAACGCATGGACAATAAATAGGGCACTACAACAGAAAATAACTACATGTGAAATGTGCCGTCTCCGCCAGGTCACTAACAATACTAGATGAGATAGGGTAACGAATACCAGCATTAGTGAGAAAGTTGGAACAAGACCTTGTCTTCATTATACTGACAGAGAGAGTGTGAGATGATTCAGCCATCTAGTGAGAATGCAGACAGGCCAGGCTGTGCATATGAGACTTTTTTGTTGTGTTTCACAGTAGAACATCTCAGAGGAAGGCAAGAGGAAGACCAAGAAAGAGATGTATACATGGTGTAGCTGAAAACCTGCAAAAAGATGAACAAATCCATCACTTGGGGTCGCGTTAGGGCAGTCGATAAGAGGCTCGCTTTCAAATCCAGCTGCGACTCGCTGCAGCCCACGGTCGGTGTTCAAAACCGGGCGGCTCCCGGGGTTCACCTAGCCTCTAGGACATGGGTACCAGAGTGATACTCTAGGGTAAATGGAGAAACGTCGATGTAGTTACAGAGTTACGTGCGAACGGCGACACAGGTGGACAATTCTCATCAGCTGTCCGTACTGGGGGCAGAGCACTTATGGTTTATAACCGTGTGCAATGACGCTGGTTCACATCTTCCGACTTTCCCTTTACCTTTAAATCAATCACTCAAGCCACGCGAGAAGCGCAAGACAAATACAGAAAACCACGACCCTGGGCTACAATCTGATATCCTTAAGACGACAAAAGAAGAAGAAGAATATAAAACCGAAATTATAAAATCTTTTCTCTCTCTCTTTCTCTCTCTCGAAAAAAAAAAATGATCATTTCTCAAGGTTCATCCCCAAGTTTTATCACGGAGCAGAGAATCTAACAGACATTGTCGATTTTTTTTTAATGCGAGCAAAATTCCACTAACAAACTGCTGTGGTCAGTAGCTGGGTATTTGGTGAGTTGTGAACAGTGAAAGTAGCTACCCAGAAAAGTTATAACGGCCCATGACAGCGGAGAGACAAAAGTTGGTGAAATGGCCGCTTGGTAGTTAGCGACTTGAAGTGAAACAGAAAGTTGTCAGGATGTAACAGGGTACATTTTAAAGAAGGGATAGAGAAGAAGAGGCGACATAAAAAAGTAGAGAGAGACAGACGAGAAGAAATAATAGTTTAAGGATGAACGAGAGGTCAATAGGTTTTCCTATGTGGAGAGTATAGTAATAAGTTTACACCGCAAAAGATCAGGTAATAGTCAGTGGAGGTATGAAAGAGAGAGTGTATAGTAAGGTGGTGGTATAAAGACTACAGCAACTAATAATATGAGTATCACTCCTAAACTTAACAAACTAACGATTGAATAAAAGAATAACAACTAATGATTAAGTTTAGTAAGGAATAGAATTACAAAATCGTATATCTCACATTACACAACCAAGATGACCTTGATGCAACAGATATTGCACTAAGTTATAAACAGAACATTCTCACACTATACAACCTCAGATAGCTCAACAGATCATTGCATCTGACAACAGAATCTACTCTACTAGACGATAATCTAGCAAGTGACTCCTAGAATCTCCTTCATTGCTATTAGTCATTTATTATCAACTAGCCAAATAGTTACGCCTACTCTACAAATAATAAGCTAAATTCTGGCTACAATCTAGCCATACTGCCGAGTGCAGTTGATTGATTTGATCTTATTCAAGAACCGACATCACAGCACTTGTGGCATTCCCATAAGCGCTCCGTCCCCATCTTCAGCAGCCAGCGAAGAGTTCCGATAATAATAGTGCCAGTAGCTTTCTGATTAAACGTCCATCTTGCCTTTCCTCTGAGCCTCGAGCTTCTGCCAGAACCTCTCTTCACCCCCAACTGCATCAATCTTTCCAGACTGTGGTGATCCATCTGCTCCTCCGAATTGTACACGCTCTCCCACAAGGCACTAACCTCATCTGCCTTATCATGTATCAGTATTCCACCAAGTTGTGCAGAGAGAGCCAGTCTGTCCGCCTGTTCATTTCCCACACACCAGTGTGACCCGGTGAAAAAACCCAGACAATACTCCTCACTCGTGTCCTCCGTAGCGAAGCATGCCACTCTGCACGAAGCATTCCTGTTCTGATCTTCCCCAGCATGCTTTCTGAATCAGTTACAATCACGATGTGTGTGTTTGTCGTGTTCTCTAGCCAGCGGAAAGCTGCAGTGACCGCCTCCACCTCCATTCTTAAGCTGGATGTTGTGGTATCATATGCTAGGCTCTCCTGCACCAAATGTCGACCATTAACTTTCGCTAAGAAGCCCCAAGCACTTCTTTTGCCTCTTGACACTGAACCGTCTGTGTAAATTATCTGATCCTCTGAGCGAAAATTATCTTGAATTAATTTGCTGAATTTCCGGCTCTGTGGCACCTGCTGGCCAGTCTCTGCATTCCCGGCTCAGCGTGATTATGACTCTACAGTGGTCTGACTGCTGAGGTGGCACTTTGAGTGCAGTCTAAAGACCGTCTACTTTAAATAGCCAACCCAGTACAGCCATGACAGAAACTGCCATGTCACATAACATCCATAAATGTTTCATGCATTATCTGGCAAGTTCCACAACAGAAGTATGGACTCAGCTCCATCGTATCGACATCATCTCAAAATGGGTTCATTCGCCTACAGCCACCCTTCGTTGGTGGTGATCTCAGCACAAGTGTCTTCCTGCATACTCGCTGACAGTGCATATATATATATATATACCCCTGATGCTACTTAGTTCTACCTCTCTCCTTTGTACCTGAGTTCATGAAACTGTGTCTTCTTAGGTTCATTAACCTTTCCTTTCACATTAAAGAAGGGTTTCCAAGCCATTTTGCATAATTGGATGGGAAAACCCCCAGGAAATCTCTGTTCGTCGTGACTCTTTAAATTTATGATAGGAATAGTCAACCAGTTAACCTTAGCTAGCATTTTTTGAAAGTTTTAACTCCACGTTAGCCCGCAAGTTTGACTTTAGATACCCTAAACGTCTAACAGAAACGTTGGGTTCATTGACTCTTGTCTAAACTTCTCCTTTTTATGGCTTTGTCTCACCACGTCTACACGGAAGGCCTCTATTTATTAAAAGATATGCTAGCTACAGTGCCTGACTAAGGTTAGCTGCGTATCCTTTACAGGACGTTGCAGAACCAACCCCATCAGCCCCTGGCTGTTGTGTGGTTTCACTAGGCAAATTTACGTCCAGTAGTTTGCCATTGCTTCTGGACGGTCAGCTCCCTGATACCACTGTCGAAACCTAACGCAAAGCGTATGGCCCGCAGCTGGGATCGAACCCGGTACCCCGGCATTACGAAGCGTTCGCATCAACTTAGCCACAGTGCCTGACTAAACGAGCGCAAAATATCAAGAGATAGATTTAAAAAAAAATGTTGTTGCCTAATCAGAGGAAAGTGGTAAGTTGAAAGGGAGCTTGTAAGTGAGTTAAGAAGACCAGTAAAAGTTCAGGACAGAAAATAGTCCACCATGCAGGCGTCCAGATCCCCAGCGGCACGGGTATTACTGGCTGCATCCCGCGAAACCTACAAATACCACATCACCTACGGTATCCACACAACCCACAGCACCCTACCACCTGTGGTAAGCACACCATCCCCCGTGCTACTTACTGAACCACCCAGCGACACCCACACTACTCGTAGCACCCACACAATCCCTCGCTGCCTACACTACTCCATGCAACCCACACCTCCCACTGCTTCCACATACCCCACGGTACCCATATCACTCTTCGCTATCACACCAATCCGTGGCACCCTCACCACTCACTGCTTCAGCGGCACTCACACTACCCCATGGCACCTACGCCACCCCCTGCTTTCACACACCCGGGTGCTTTCGTGACACCCGTGACCTATAATATTATCAGAGACTATGATACACCAGCTATTAACAGGCACCCAAGACATGCGTGAACACACATATATCAGATCATGACAAAGCAGCAGAGTTTTTTAAAGGGTTAGGAAATTATAGGGACGAGAAAAAGTTGGTAAGAAAAAACAAACAGTTTATGTTAGCTTTACAAAATCGATCACAATAAACAAACAAAGGCCGTTGCGGTGATTAGCCTTCATCAGCACATAAAGAACAATACAGTACACGTACACAAATATGCTCTAACTATGAAGTGACTGCATGGGACTAATGTACACAATAAATGATACTCATCTGTGTCCCTGGCGAAAAACTTCCTTCAAGAGGATGTCAAAGGACAGGTACTGGCCTATTTATCACCAACGCACGGGCGGGGAGCAAAAAACTGGTTCACTATAACTAGGAAATGGACGGAGTAGACGCCCACAAACACAACAGCGTACACTGAGTGCCTAAAGAGGGAGGGAGGGGTTGGCCAATAAGGCGTAACCCGGGCTGGGTCGTGGGGATGACATTGGTCCATCTCATGGAATAAAAGTGGTGCCTGTGCTAACGAACAAATACCAACAGACAGGCAGGCAGACAGGCATGCTGATAGATAGATAGATAGATAGATAGATAGATAGATAGATAGATAGATAGATAGATAGATAGATAGATAGATAGATAGATAGATAGATAGATAGATAGATAGATAGATAGATAGATAGATAGATAGATAGATAGATAGATAGATAGATAGATAGATAGATAGATAGATAGATAGATAGATAGATAGATAGATAGATAGATAGATAGATAGATAGATACAGACAGACAGACAGACAGACAGACAGACAGACAGACAGACAGACAGACAGACAGACAGACAGACAGACAGACAGACAGACAGACAGACAGAGAGATAAGATAGATAGATAGATAGATAGATAGATAGATAGATAGATAGATAGATAGATAGATAGATAGATAGATAGATAGATAGATAGATAGATAGATAGATAGATAGATAGATAGATAGATAGATAGATAGATAGATAGATAGATAGATAGATAGATAGATAGATAGATAGATAGATAGATAGATAGATGTATAGATAGTTGTTGGTGGTGGGGTGAATAGATGAGTGTGGTGGGATAGATGGGCGGGGTAGACAAATAGACAGACAGACAGACAGACCGACAGACAGACAGACAGACAGACAGACAGACAGACAAGAACAGACAGATACAGACAGACAGACAGACCAGACAGACAGACAGAGAGATAGATAGATAGATAGATAGATAGATAGATAGATAGATAGATAGATAGATAGATAGATAGATAGATAGATAGATAGATAGATAGATAGAGATAGATAGATAGATAGATAGATAGATAGATAGATAGATAGATAGATAGATAGATAGATAGATAGATAGATAGATAGATAGATAGATAGATAGATAGATAGATAGATAGATAGATAGATAGATAGATAGATTGTGGATGGTGGGGTGAAGGGATGAGTGTGGTGGGATAGATGGGCGGGTAGACAAATAGACGGAATGATGGATGGCTATACCCGTGGATGGATGGAAAGTATAATGGATGGATGGGTAGGCCTATATGTGTGCCAGTAAATGAAATCAGGCAAAAACAAGGATCCCAAGACACGATGCTTCTCACTTACTGTCAGCATTGAAATAGAGACAGTGAGGGTGATTGTTATACAAAGTCTCAGTCGAACCGAGCAAAGAACTAGTAAAAACCAGAATGTTAGGGAGCAATGGAAAAATGGTATGGGTGGATGGTGGGGTGAGTGGTCGAGAGGGTGGTGAGATAAACGGGTGGGTAGATGAATGGATGGTTAAATGCAGCAGAGAGACGTACCCACACCACCTGACGATAACAGGGGCACAAATCAACATAGGCTAACTACAAGAATACACTTGCGAAATACTTGACAACCCATAGATCAGACACCATACATCTCAGCCTAGCTACCACTAAAACCATAAGCCACCGGCACGTAATTCTGAAACACCACACCCGCCCCTTTGCCATGATTACCCCCTTGTATCTTATGTCGTGACTCTTCGATGACTTAAACATCCCCACAGCTGACACAGCGGCTTCCGTGGCTTAGGCGTTGCGAGTCCGACTCGTGATTCAACGTACCACTATCGAAACCCACTGCTGGCTGCGTGAATTTTTATCATAGTATGGGGAGTCGCAGGTCGACCCAGCCCAGAATGGGCACCAGAATGGCTGTCCTGGGAAAGTAAAGACGGCCGGCTTAATGCTGACCACATTACCAGTGCCGATTGGTCTGTAAAAATATGGGACGATCTGCCCATATACCTGATGCGCCTTAGGCGTAATAAGGGATCTTTACTTTTACTTTTTATAGCTGACACACCATCAAGACGACTTGACCCCTCAACTTACTGGTTTTAATTTAAAAAAAAAGTTTAGCATCATATGGCCACTCCTCGTTTAAAAAATTTACATGACAGCCAGGGCAAAGCTATTGTAGACAACACCTGTAGCACTTTAAGTACAACGCAGTACCAGACAGTGATGGCTACCTTAATACCTGATTTGAAAACATGTATAACTACTCACGTCGACTCTTTTTTTTTTTTTGGCTACTGTAGCAGGGGGAAGGGACACCTAAATCTCCCGAGTGCAGTAATGTCAATTCCTTATTAATTCGTTTATTCATTCGTTCAATGGGCTACGACTATGACTATAGGCTCTAAACTCCCCAAGGTGTACATATAGATTCTATACGTGACTTTTACATTACCTCTACCTTTAATGTCGGCTCTGTGGCTAAGTCGATGCGAACGCTTCATAATGCCGGAATGCCTGGTTCAATCCCAGCTGCGGGCCATGCGCCTTGCGTTTGTTTCGACAGTGGTATCTAAAAAGCCGACATTCCAGAAAGCAATGGCAAACTACTTGACGTAAATTTGCCTAGAAAAATCACAATCAAATCACAAATCTGCAACGTTCTGTAAAGGATACGCAACTCACCTACCTCTAATATCCCGTAATCTTCACTTTTACTTTCAAGTAATTGCGAAGCGTAAAGATATTTCAGTATTTGACAATAATAATTCCGGACGCGGTGATTTCCCGCTCTAAGTTAATGAGCTTTTTTGTTTGATCTTCTACTTGTTTTGACTTTTAGCGTCAGATTATAAGCAGATATCAATGAATGGGATATACATTAAGAAGGAGTTCATCGCGTTTCCTGTTCCTTTAATCTCTGGCTCCCCGGATGTGCTGATTTCTGCTTTTGCTAAGGGCGCCGGAAGCTGTGGGCTTATGGCCCTTGTGTTAGTTGGTACCAGGGCATTTTCTTTAAATTGCCAAACTTTTTTATTTTGTGTTCTTCAAATGAATTTTGGGACTGATTTCAGTTCAGTTCATCTCTAAAATTTCCATTGGTAACTTTGATTTGTATTGATAACTCCAAAATCGGACATAGCAATAGAAGGGAAAGTGCTTTACAAAGTCAATAAATTCAAGTATTTGGGAACATTCATAACATCAGATGGACGATTTTTGACAGAACTTAAGAGCCGAATTGGACAGGCAAAGGCAGTTTTTTCAAAAAAATGAAAAATATTTTAAATAATAAATAACTCTTATTAAAGATCAAAAAAAAAACGAGAAATGAATATATCGAGCCTGTTTTGTTGTATGACAGTAAATCTTGGAATGTGGGCAAACACATTAAGAAGAGTTTGGAGGCAACTGAGATGTAGTTCTTCAGAAGAATATCGAGAAAGTTTGAACTGCCAGAATAACCAACATTAAATGCTTGGAAATGAAAGTAGAAGATTATATACAACAATGAAAAGGAGAAAAAAAAGTTCTTTTTTTTTCATGTGATGAGAAAAAGAGCACTGGAAAATATCGTGACGACTGGAAAGATCACTGGTAGAAGAGGCAAAGGCAGACCAAGAGAAATAATGGTGGATGGCTTAAGGCAGTGGCGTCACCAGAAATGATGGTGGATGGCTTAAGACAGTGGCGTCACTAGAAATGATTCACAACATAAAAGACCGAGATCTGTGGCGACGCATGAACGCCTACGCCAGGTGGCAAGGCACTTGGTGATGATAAGGTTGTTACTCCGACAGCTCCACCCAGACATCCATCCCTCAAGTTAAGAAATACCGCTTATTAATTGTAATAAGGGTTCCTGTTTGACAATGGTAGTATACAGTTGGTCCCAAAAGTAGTACTTATTATCTGCTTGAGATGCAAGCAACCAACAGTCTGCACACGTGAGAGACTGGGGTCAATGTTTCCACAGGAAAGGCAGTCGCAAAATTCGGAATTCGGTATTTTGAGAGTTATGACAATGTTCCAGAAGAAGATGAAATTATTGAAACTGTAACTGAAAATACAATTTTCTTCAGAAAAAATGTAGATACCTATGCACTCCCCCCCCCCCCCCCCCCCTTCACCTCTTAAAAAAATTATGTATTTTAAAAGCAAAAATTAATTCAAGACCTGGTCTTATATGGTAGTAGTGGTATTAGTAGCAGCAGGAGTAATAATGATGGCCGGAGTGGCAGTTGTAGTAGTAAAAGCAGACGCGTCAGTAGTAGGAGTGGCAGAAGTATTAGTAGAATTAGTAGTAGTAGTTGCAGCAGCAGCGGTAGTAGTAGTAGTAGTAGTAGAAGTAGTAGTAGTAGTAGTAGTAGTAGTAGTAGTAATAGTAGTAGTAGTAGTAGTAGTATTAGTAGTAGTAGTAGTAGTAGTAGTAATAATAGTAGAAGTAGTAGTAATAGTAGTCGTAGTAGCTGCAGCAGCAGCAGCAGCTGTATTGGTAGTAGTAGCAGTAGTAGTAGTAGTAATAATAGTAGAAGTAGTAGTAATAGTAGTCGTAGTAGCTGAAGCAGCAGCTGTAGTAGTAGTAGAAGTAGTAGTAGTAGTAGTAGTAGTAGTAGTAGTAACAGAAGTAGTAGTAGTAGTAGTTGTAGTAGTAGTATTGGTAGTAGTAATAGTGGCAGTAGTAGTAGTAGTAATAGTAGTAATAGTAGTAGTAGTAATAGTAGTAATAGTAGTAATAGTAATAGTAGTAGTAGTTGTAGTAAAAGTAGTAGTAGCAGTAGTAGTAATAATAATAATAGTAGTAGTAGTAGTAGTAGTAGTAGTAGTAGTAGTAGCTGCAGCAGCAGCTGTAGTAGTAGTAGTAATAGTAATAGTAGTAGTAGTAGTAATAATAGTAGTAGTAGTAAAAATAGTAGTAGTAGTAGTAGTAGTAGTAGTTGTTGTTGTTGTTGTTGTTGCAGCAGCAGCAGCAGCAGCAACAGTAGTAGCAGTAATAATAGGAGTGGTAGAATTTTATTAGTGGGCTCTGTGGCTAAGTCGATGCGAAACGCTTCGTAATGCCGAGATGTCGGGTTCGATCCCAGCTGCGGGCCATGCGCCTTGCGTTGGTTTCGACAGTGGTATCAAGAAAGCCGACTCACCAGAAATCAATGGCAAACTACTGGACGTTAATTTGCCAGGGGCTGTTGGGGTTTGGTTCTGCAACGTCCTGTAAAGGATACGCAACTAAACAAGTAACCAGTATTTTATTAACAGCAGCAGATTTCGCATTATGTGCTCTTAAGCTCAGACGCTTGTGTTTTGGGTTTTCACGGTTTTGTTTCAAGGGAAAAACTAAAAGATTGTAGGCCTTTTGCCACGACTACAAATAGTCTGACTACGGAGGTGATGGCGGTAACAAAAGTAGTGATGTGGCTAGAGACACAGCATTTTTTCCATGCCTGCTTTTTTTTAAAAGTAATTCCATTAGTATGATTAGGAAGACAGAGACAGGGTGGATTCAAATAATATGGTTGGAGTCGCTGAGGAAATCTCTTCTAAAAGGAATTACCACTGGTTTAATTATTGGGCAAGACACTCTTGAGTAAGAGGAAATAAAAGAGAGGATTGGCTTTCTGGCTGGGCCACAATCGGCACAAGAGAATCAATGGACCGAGCCGACATTCTTAAAGCTTTCAATGAGGCAGGACGAGAAGATGATTCAAAAGACAACGTTGAATCGGCAAAACTCAAAAGGTTCAAGAATTTCGGGTCAAAAGAGATGTCACCAAAAATGGACACTATACAGGTAGCCAAAGAAGAATAGCAAACCAACACAGAACTGGTGCTATCAGTCGTCAGGGATATACTGAAGATGGACCGGAGCGTTTATGGACTTGTCTGATATCCAATGAGGATAATCTGCCGATTACCTAACTAACCGTGTGTTAATTGAGAAACAGGCAACAGTTAATTAATACATCTGTGCTCCCACGTATGGACCCAAACGGCTGAATGCGAAACCGGACATCTGTCTATAGAACTTCTACCGCAAATGATGCTGAGAGCTGAAACTGGCTAGCAGACAGACGGTAAACAAACACGGGTGTTGATGGTTATCAAATGTAACATTATCGCAGAGAAGAAACATCAAACAGGTCGGGAAAATAAAAATGTAGATTTTCCCAATCTCGCCTAAAGGTGAAATTGACCTGCTCGTTCTAAACGGACCGAGGGTGGGAGAAAATGGGCCAGGGGGCATTGAGAAACTAAAGTGGGTCAAAGTTTGAAAATTGTTTCTTAACGTGTAAAAATATGTTTTATTATCTTACTTTCTAAAATTCAATGGTGTTTCTCTTCTCATTTTCTTGAGGTAAATCTTTCTTATCTCACGGTGTAAATGTTAACATTGTTTCTTATCGCACACTTTGAAAGGAAAGTTTTCTTTATTATCTCATTTTCTTAAAGTAAATGTTGGTTCGGTGCTTGTAACGATGTCGGGCCCAGAAAGAGAGTGATTTCCCTTGTCATTCATTCCTAGTCGTGTAGCAGGTCCTGTCCTATATTGCGGGGTGTCACGCTTAGTGATCGGCCGGCATCACGGCGTAGTTTACGCGCTGTTGTCGGCTGCCGGCAATATTGCATGTTCTATCTTCCACTATGTAAGCGCTTTTAACAGTCCCAAAACATGTTGAACTTGCCCTAACCTGCAGCCTTAGTTCCGCGACAGCATGCCGCCCATAATAACAGCGGCTAAAATAACTCGTATTGCTGGAGCCACGGCCAGCTCTAGATTTATAAGGCCGCACAGCTCGATCGGGAATTCCCGTTCTTGTGCGAGAATTGAGTCCCTCTGCGTCCACAGTTGATGTATACGCAAATTAAACTACAGTTTCATTATTTTCGACACATTTTTTTAGAACTATACGTCATTTTTAAGGTAAATAAGTGTGCCAATTAAATATAACAATAAAGGCTCTTTCAGACAAACACAAATGCTTTTGCTATTGTCAACATGAACATAAACATCAATAACGTTTAGATGTAAACTAAAAGTTGTTCCAGCAAAAGTAAAAAAATATCAGTGCTAACTCTTTGATTCTGAGAGGGTATTGTTGCATCAGAGGAGCGGTTGGGGGGGGGGGGGGAAAGAGGAAACTGTCGATATTCTCCAGATATGGCTTCTAAATTACCTGTTTGTATTATCCCTAAAAGTAAGATTTCTACATTTAAAGTAGAAAAGTAATAAAGAGCCAGTTCCCAAAAATCCAAACTGCTGACTAGAAACAGTGACAGTGACACAAACATCACAACACGACTGTCTTCCGTAAATTAAAATTAAAATTAAAATTGCTGTATATCCACTTCACAATATCCATTTGTAGATTTGTAATACGTATACGTTTAGAACACAGGACTTTGTAAGCATGCTAATTTGTCACACAATGGAACATGGAAACGCTCCCAGTTAATTTATTTTCGAGGGGGACTCCTCCAAAATGTGCCGTGATCCAGTTGTCAGGACCAACATACAGCCGGACGTGGTTTGCCCTAGATAATATTGGCCCGTTATTTGGAGGCAATTTTAGTTTTGCCGCGATTTGTTCCTCGGGCACTCCGCATTTTAAACACAACTGAGGCCCTGTTAGGATATTTGTTTAGCCGCCATAATATGGGGACGAAGTCCGAAGGAGAACCGATATTTGCAGCAATAAACCTCAAGGGCTCGGAATGTTGAAGAAGAAGAAGAAGAAAAAGAAGAAATTATCCTTTAACCAGTTGCGTTGGCAGTAGTAAATAGTGTTCACCACAAATTGTGTTGCTTTCTCATCATGAGCTATGCTCACAAACATGGAGTTTAAAAACAATTGACGATTACCGAGAATGCGGTCAACATCGAGGCATCTCTCTTTTAAGCCATGTTGGCAAAATGTATGCCAAGATAATAGAAACAAGACTGAGACCAGTGATAGAACCACAGCTGGCAGAAGAACAGATGGGATTCAGGAGAAATAGAAGCTGCACAGATGCAATCTTCACACTTAAACAGTTAATAGAAAAGAACATTGAATACAATAAGAACTTTTTTGTGGCATTCGTAGACCAGGAAAAGGCATTTGACAGAGTCGACAGACAATTATTATGGAAAATAATGGCAAGATATGGAGTAAGCGAACACCTCATCGAAGTGTGCAAAAGTTTATACAGGGATTGTAGAAGTGTAGTTAGAATAAATCAGGGAACATCTCATCCTTTCACAGTGACATCGGGAGTAAGACAGGGGTGTGTCTTATCACCACTGCTGTTTATCACCTACATCGACAGTATATGCAAGAATGCCAAGCCCATGAATGAAGATCTTAGTAAGATCAACGAATTACTCTTTGCAGATGACCAGGCCTTGATAGCAGATACAGCCATGAAATTGCAACAACATCTAACATCCACGAATGAAGAATGTAAAACAAATAATATGAGAATCAACACTGAAAAGACAGAAGTAATGTCAATAGAAAAAAAGAAAAAAGAAGACAGATCTAAGCAATAGAATACAAAGGCATTAAACAGGCATCTGAGTTTAAATATCTGGGAACTACATTTACCGAAGATGGGAAATTGGATAAATAAATTGACATTAGATGCAGTAAAGCAAACCAAGTATTGGGACAGCTAGCCCCCCTCTTACAGAATAAGACAATCCCAATCAGCACAAAGAGACATCTTATTCAAAGCATATTTATTCCAACTCTGTGCTACCAGTGCCAGACATGGTCACTCACAACAAACCATAAAAGAAAATTAGTAACCACGGAAATGAGATGTCTGAGAAGGGCTCTAGGAGTGACCATAAGAGATAAGATCAGGAATGAGATCATAAGAGAACAAGTCGGCACAGAACAAATTCTGGATTACATACAAAGACAGCAAGTGAAATGGTTTGCCCACTTAGAGAGAATGCCTTGTGACATCATACCATACAAAGCATACATGGACAGAGAAGAAGGACGTAGAGCACGGGGTAGACCAAGAACAAGATGGAAGGATAACATCAGAGAAACTCTACAACAGCACGATGTGCCTATGGTCGAGGCAGCCAGAAGAGCTAGAAACAGAACCTTATATCTCCCTCGACACCCACAGCGGTAAAAGTGGAAGTGAAGAAGAAGAAGAAGACGATTACATTGTAACGCTTACAAAAACCCACGTAATTCACGCCCACATGTCCACTGGACACGGTAAACAACGTTTTGATAAGGATGTTCGAAAGAAAGGCCGTTTTTGATGAGCGGAGTTGAGTCAAGAACTGACATCACACACAGCACTGGGGGCATTTCCATGTGTGCTCTGTCCTCATCTTCACGCCCTAAGGGCGTGTAAAGGGATCTTTACTTTACTGTTTTTTACACGTTTTACGGTAAATGTGGAAATTGCTGGAAAAAAAAAAAAAAACACAGTGTGAGAACAGATTTTTCACATACGATATAAGGGACACACTAATGTAGACTTGGCAGACTTGCGGTTAGTGGGAATGCAACATGCGTTCGTTTTTGCAACACGGGCACTCAAAGACAGCATCAAGACAACACGAAGATATCACATGTGCTCGACAACAAATAATGAGCATGGGGAAACTAGAGCAGCAACTGTCTCCGTGGCAGCCACATTGCTTGGGCTCAGCGGATACCCACCGAGTTTCACTTTTCCCATGGGATGATTGACTTGATAAGATAAGTGGGGGTATCAAAATGAAGGGAAGTGAAGACAGAAAGGAGGAAAGGGAATGGGAGAGGCAGAAAGAGGAGAAAGGAGGAGGGAACAATTGGCGAGCAGGTCTAGCTGTGTATCCGTGGTGAACTGTTTTTGGTAATCACCCCCAGTAAGCTTTACAACGTTGGCTGTTGTAGTTTTTCTAGGCAAGTTCACGTCCAGTAGTTTGCCATTGCTTTGTGGACGGTTGGCTTCTTGATACCAGTGTCAAAACCAACGCAAGGCGCATGGCCTGCAGCTGTGATCGAACCCAGCACCTCGGCTTTATGAAGCGCGTTTGCAACGCCTAGGCCACAGACGCCGATAAGCAAGTAAGGCCGACTAATTTGGGGTGAGGTTGAGGTGCGGGGGTGAGGTGTAGTGGGTGAGGGGGGATTTCTTCGAGGTCGCAGTGGGTATTTCTGAGAGCCAGTAACCAACACTCTGCATTCAAATAAGCCACATCTGTAAAACAGATGTGCGCGTAAAACTTCAGTCCCATAACAATACCAAAGTCCGGAAGTGGACGAACAACGAAAACTTTCCTCTTCAGTTTACAGCCGCTGCACGTTAAGCCCAAGAAGATTAAGAAGTACTCTCTCAGGACCAAACCATTTAATAAAAACAAATGGATATGTACTGATTGGCACTCATACACAAATATCGTAATCTACAGTTACCCCTATCGGAAATCGAACCTGTCAGTCCAAAATGAAAAAGAGCACAGCAGCAAAATGTTTACTCGACCTAACTGGTCCTGGATCTACTCAATTTTTAGCATACTTAATGAGCTAGCGGGAAGCGAAAAGAGAAAGCAAGCATGGAGTCCAGAAAAGAAAGTGTGATTAGGACAAGTAAATAGTTCCTCGCTGAACTGCAAAAACAGGATAAGTAAGGAAAAATAACATGATGGGGCCATGACATAATTTCATAACCCAGGCAGTGAATATGTGAATAGTGAGTTGAATTAAAATAACAACATATAACTAAATAGGCAGCACCTGGTCAGACCATGTGCAGGAACTACAAGTCCTAATCTGAATCAAACAAGTGGAATCATCCTATTCAATATATGTTTATTTTCCTGAATACAAAAATAGCGTACTTCGTAAAAAACAATACATTACCAATCGACGTCTTCGAACAGACCCTGTGCTAATCCCTCTAGCTAATAACTATAAGAGTTCGCCTTCACTTCAAGGCAACCTTATGTCAGATCTCCGTGCTAGGATGCACATAGAAATCTAGATCGACACAATTTATTTACTGAACGTACCGCTAAAACACGAAACCAGTTAGCCAATCTATCTCTCGACTTACCCCCCCCCCCCCCCCCTTACTCCCCCGTTCCCTAAAGCTAAATAGCTCTAGAACCAGTATCGAAAGGTAGGACTGGGGTTTCTATTGTCACCCCTGCAGACCAGAAAGAGAGTTTTCTTCTGCGCTGCACCTTATGTCAACTTTTCGACGCCCTGGGCACTTCCGGAGAGTTTCAATCGGCTAACCTGCCAGTTTGAGTCCTCCAAGTGTAGCCACAGCAAAAATTATTAACAGGCTAACAACATACTCTACCCGTCTGCTCCAATAATTATACTAGATTTTCGACTGAAAGAAAAAGCAATATTTGTTTGTTTTGTTTCTAGACCTGGAGGTGAAATTTGTATTTTAAATGTGGATTCCTGTGTGGATTCCGGGACTCTGTTATAAGGAAAACAAGAATAGACCCAATACCTATCCAAAAATATGTCGTAAGAGTCGACTAACTGGTAGCTTCCATTAAAGTCGAAGTGCGTCTGCCTGAGAAGCAAGGAACCAGCAGTCTGCATTCAAATGAGTCAGATTTGTAAAACGGATGCACACACAACATTCAGGTTCTGGAACAGGACTGCAGTCCAGAAGTAAATGAACAACTAGAACTTTCCGCCAGAGTTTACAGCTGGTGAACGCGAAGAAGAAGAAGAAGAAGAAGAAGAAGAAGAAGAAGAAGAAGAAGAAGAAGAAGAAGAAGAAGAAGAAGAAGAAGAAGAAGAAGAAGTATTTTTAAATCAGTTGAGGTTGTCTTACCGTTAATTCATTGCGCTACACCCAATAATTTTTCTCTCGCTCGCTTCCTCCTCCCTCTAACTCTCTCTCTCTCTCTCTCTCTCTCTCTCTCTCTCTCTCTCTCTCTCTCTCTCATATAATGCGCCATGGAATAATGCTGAGATGTTATGTTGATGCATAAATCAGTTGTCCCTCATTTGGTCACTAATATGTAGAGCGGCAACTCTTGATTTGCGCAATTTTCTGTTTATTTAGTTATGATTTGAGCAACACTTTGCGTATCATTAACATAAGACTAGTTGCGTTTCCTTTACAAGACGTTTCAGAACCAACCCCAGCGGCCCCTGGCTGTTGTGCGGTTTCTCTAGGCAAATTCACATCCAGTAGTTTGTCATTGTACTGGACGGTCGGCCCCCTGATAGCACTGTCTAAACCAACGTAAGGCGCATAGCCTGCAGCTGGGATCGAACCCGGCACACCGGCATTACGAAGCGTTCGCATCGATTTAGCCCCAGAGCTGACCATTAACATATGATTTGCACAATAATCTATATGATTAACTATGAGCTCTAAGAACCTGAAGCTTGCTAATCTTTAGGGGGGGGGCGCTGAGCTCCCCCTCCCACCCCCTCCAACCCTCTATAAAATTATTAAAATGTCTAAGGGTAAACACCCCCCCCCCCCCAATCCCCTTATCTCCTTCAAAATATTTTTTCTTTCGTAGTAGTTGTTTAAACATGTCTTATTATTTCGTATATATTGTTTTTGGTGTGATTTAGTATATAATAGTAACAATAATAATAACACTCACGTAACTTCAAAAATGACCCTGACACCCAGGTCGACCCAGCCTAGAGTGGGTACCGGGTGCAGTCCCGGGAAGTAAAGGCGGCCGGTGTGATGCTGACCACATCACCCATCTTGTGCTGATTGGTTTATAAAAAATAGGTCTAGCCCTATATGCCCTATACGCCTAAAGGCGCGGAAAAGGGTCCTTTACTTTTTGTAATAGTAACAGCTGATTTGTGTGGTAGTTTTTATTTCATTACTTCCTGGTTTGTCCGATAATATTTATTTCATTACTTCCTGATTTGTCCGATAATATTTATTTCATTACTTCCTGATTTGTCCGATAATATTTATTTCATTACTTTCTGATTTGTCCGATAATATTTATTTCATTAATTCCTGATTTGTCCGATAATATTTATTTCATTTCTTCCTGATTTGTCCGATAATATTTATTTCATTACTTCCTGATATGTCCGATAATATTTATTTGATTACTTTCTGATTTGTCCGATAATATATATTTTATTACTTCCTGATTTGTCAGATAATATTTATTTCATTACTTCTTGATTTGTCCGATGATATTTATATCACTACTTCTTGATTTGTCCGATATTATTTATTTCATTACTTCCTGCTTGTCCGATAATATTTATTTTATTACTTCCTGATTTGTCCGATAATATTTATTTCATTACTGCCTGATTTGTAAGACAATATTTATTTCATTACTTCCTGATTTGTCCGATAATATTTATTTCCATACTTCCTGATTTGTCCGATAATATTTATTTCATTACTTTCTGATTTGTCCGATAATATATATTTTATTACTTCCTGATTTTTCGGATAATATTTATTTCATTACTTCCTGATTTGTCCGATAATATTTATTTCACTACTTCTTGATTTGTCCGATAATATTTATATCACTACTTCTTGATTTGTCCGATATTATTTATTTTATTACTTCCTGATTTGTCTGATAATATTTATGTCATTACTTCCTGATTTGACCGATAATATTTTTTTTCATTACTGCCTGATTTGTCCGACAATATTTATTTCATTACTTCCTGATTTGTCCGATAATATTTATTTCATTACTTCCTGATTTGTCCGATAATATTTATGTCATTACTTCCTGATTTGCCCGATAATATTTTTTTCATTACTGCCTGATTTGTCATATAATATTTATTTCAGTACTTCCTGATTTGTCCGATAATATTTATTTAATTACTTCATGATTTGTTGGATAATATTTATTTAATTACTTCCTCATTTGCGCGATACTATTGATTTCATTATTTTGTGATGTATGCGATAATCTGTAATGATTTGCTGAATAATCTACATCAGTTGTTCCTTATTTGTGCGGTGATTTATTAATGCTGATTCCTTGAAGTCGGAGTGCATCTGACTGAGAGACAAGGAACCAGCAGTCTGCATACCAATGAGTCAGATCTGTAAAACACGCAACACTCAGGTTCTGGAACAGGACTGCAGTCCAGAAGTGGATGAACAACCAGAACTTTCCGCCAGAGTTTACAGCTGGTGAACGCGAAGAAGAAGAACATAAATGCTGAATAGTGTGTTAATGTGTATAACATTACCTCCTGATTTGTGTGATAATGTGTATAACATTACCTCCTGATTTGTGTGATAATATATATAGCATTAGCTCCTGATTTGTGTGATAAATTTATATGGAAATAACTCCTGATTTGTGCAATATGGCGTGCTGCGATTTCGCTCAAAGGCGTACGGATATGTTAGGACCGTTATTTGTGTAAAAGAATATACTCTTTACCTCACCTCGGATGCTATAAGGCTCTGTGGTGGTTTTACGGATTCTCGTGCAAGACTCCTGCAACACGTCCTTTTCGTGCGCTTCAAATAATGACCTATGTGGGCCTAAACAGAGTTAGAATATGATCTTGGAGTTGGTGGCTCCCAGTGATGGAGTTCAAATAAATCCAGGTCGCCCCCCTCCCCTTTTTTAGATGATAGCGTAAATGAAAATCTCATTAGAACATGGCCGAGTACACTACAAACTGGCAAACTTAGTTCAAATGTCTGCTAATCGAGACTGCTGCTGATGGGCTGCTTGGGCTCAAATGTTCGCCAATCATGTTTCCTAATGGATCAAAGATCCTGCTTTGTGGCACTAAAGGTTCAAGTGTCCCCTACCAATGGTCACACTGGTTCGAATGTGATCACTATACAGGAAAGCCATTCGTCAGAATGCCATCATACGGGTCCCAGGGCATCCATGCGAAAGGAGCTAATGTGAAAGAGAGATGTCTAACCTGCTGTTTATGTGAGGTTCCCATATGTGCAGAGAATCAGAGTCTCAGGTCTGCAGCCTGATTCCTGGAGATCCCCCAAGAGCTCAACCTGTAAATAAGTTGAAGGCTGCTCGTAAGGTCATGCAGTAATTTGCATGACGTTACGATTCCTGGGGTGAGCCATGAATCTGCTCTGCATTTATGGCTACCTCCTTGGATGTTAGGGATTGTCCATGTTTTGCTCATCCCTGCCCGAGAAAAATGCTCAAAATGTTAAAACTATAAATGGTGGTCCAAAGGACGTTATGTTGAGAAGCTCGCTCTCCTACGAAATACGCCTGGCTAAATCAGAAGGAGCTAAAACCAGGGAGGAAACATCAGAAATGAATTGTCAAGAAGAACACAATTGACAACAGGATATGGAATGAACGGTTTGATTTGGAGGAAAGAAGCAATAAGACCAAAGACGATGCAAATACCAGAACTTTAGCCACGAAAGTGGCGCAAACAAACAAGACCACAAATATAGCCGGAGACTGTTGGCAGCTTCGGCTAGCTAGCAGCAGGTTGAACGTGGTCTAGTTTTTGATTATTTCATGAAAGGAATTGGAACTGAGGGTCGACCAATTTGCTCGCGGATGGCTTAAACAGATCCTCAGAAAACAACGCCTGAGGAGCAGGGTATGACAGAGTCACCATGTATATAAAGTTAGAAATATCCCAGGAAATTAACAGGGTAAACTAACCCAGATAATCAATGCCCGAAAAAGTCGGAAGTGTCGACCAAAAAGCACAGATATCGCAGCTATGTTGTAAACAGGCACGGGCATTTACGTCACTTACACGAGCGTTGAAGAGGAGAGGAGGAAGAAGAAGATTTGTGCTGCAGTGTGGATATCATTAACTCCCTGATGTGTGCGATATTTTCATATCATTAGCTCCTGAGTTGTGTGATAACAGTTAAGCATAGGTCCCTTTTCCACGCCTTTAGAAGTATAGGGCATATAGGGCTAGACCTATATTTTTTATAGACCAATCGGCACAAGATGGGTGATGTGGTCAACATGACACCGGCCGTCTTTACTTCCCAGGACTGCACCCGGTACCCACTCAAGGCTGGGTCGACCTGGGAGCCAAGGTCATTTCTGAAAATGTCCGGCTCCGCTAGGAAGCGAACCCACGACCTTCCGATCCGCAGGCCAGCGTCTTGCCGCTACAACGCCGCGACTCAAGATTTGTGAGATAGTTTGTAAACATTTAACTCCTGATTTGTGCGATAATCTAAATAAGCTCCATTAGTGAATCATGCGACAATATGTACATCTGTCTCTCCTGATTCATCCGACATCTTAAAGTCTTTAACTCCACTCATATTATTAAATGTGAATTGGCTAACCTGGTAATTTTGCATCAAAATTAAAGAATACGATTTTGATCTGTCTATTTCTCCCGCCCCTTGCTCCCTACAAACCGACGAAGTGTTCCTTTATTCCCTCAATGTCTGCTCTCTCCACCAACGTTTCTTTCGTCTAAAATATTATCTCCATCGTCTACAAGGATCGTAGGCGGTCCCTTCCTATTGTCTTGAATATTTATATCCTTTCTTTCATCAAAGGGAAGTGTATGTGAATATTCAGTCCATCTGTTAATTATATTCCCTTGTCTCATTAATATTGTTTATCCTCTTTGATTGTAGGTATCGACCGGCTGTGCGCATATTGCCAGGTGGTAACTAATTTATTGGCTCCTAAGGTCTTTGATGTGTCTCGCAACTTGTGCATTTCTTATTCGGCCAAGTTTATTTGGCTGCACTACATGTGTTAACTATTTGTTTTTTCTGCCTTTCATATTCTTCCTTTTCTTGCTGTATCTTTCTTGTGTCGTTCAGCAGTAGTTCCATTCGTCATCTATTTTCTAGCCGGTGGGAGATTCATTTTCTTTTGATGTTTGATTAATTGATTTTTGAAACATTTGCGTAAACTTTATTACAAAAGTGACTTTAAAGCTCCTATTTATTTTAATATTTTATGGCGTTATAACTTTTATTTTATTTATTGTTTTTTTTTTCTCCCTGTGACTTTAAATTTCTGTGAATTTATAACTTTTATTTGGGATAATGATGTTTTTCGTGCCTTTAATTTTTTTTTTTTTTTAAATTATCAGTTTGTTTGTGTGACTTTATAACTTTTGCTTCTGTAAATAATTAGGTAAATTCATTCCACTTTTATTTGTCATTTGTGTGTGTGTGTGTGTGTGTGTGTGTGTGTATGTGTGTCATTCACACAGTTATTAGTTAGATTTTAAAAAATGTAATGTGTGCGTATGTGTGTGTGCGCGAGAGAGACTTAATGAGTTTTTATATTCTCAGTGCTTTTATTTCTTAAAAACCGTCAATCTTTGAGAAGCTTCCAGTGTTATGTCTACTTAAACCCAACTGTATCCAGCTTGAGAATGGAGGTGGAGGTGGTCACTGCAGCTAGAGAACACGACACACACACACACACACACACACACACACACACACATACATACATACAAACATGGTGATTGTAACTGACTCAGAAAGCATGCTGAGGAAGATCAGGACAGGCATGCTTCGCGCAGTGGCATGCTTCGTTGCGAAGGACACGGGTTAGGAGTATTGTCTGGATTTGTTTTTCACCGGGGTTCGACGCTGTGTTGGGAAATGAACAGGCTCTGCACAACTTGGTGGAATACTCATACATGATTAGGCAGACAAGGTCAGTGTCTTGTGGGAGAGTGTGCACAGTTCAGAGGAGCAGATTGATCACCACAGTTTGGTGAGATTGGTGCAGGGGGAGTGACGAGAGGTTCTGGCAGATGCTCGAGGCTCAGAGGAAATGCAAGGCGGACGTTTAATCAGAACGCTACTGGCACTGTTAGCATTGGAACTCTTCGTTGGCTGCTGAAGATGGGGACGGAGCGCTTATGAGGATTTCCCGAGTGCTGTGATGTCGGTTCTTGAATCAAATCAAATCAAATCAAACCCTTCTGTATAAGATTTGTGGTTTAAACAACAAATCAACATCATGGCACACGTGTAGTAAGCCATAAGTGCTCCGTTCTACTTCTAACCCAAGTCTGAGTCCGAAGTAGCTCACCACAGTGCACGGGCTCCGTAGCACCGCCGAGGATCCTTAAACATTTTGGGTAGAAGATTTACTACTTTTTTTTTTCGATTACCAACTGCCAAGGGATTTTTTACGTGCTTAACGATACACAGGGGTGTACAATCTCACTATCCAGAGACCAGGGAAAATTACTAGTCCACGTGAAAACAAAAAACCCTGTCCTCCGCTGGGCCTGAACCCCGGACCTCTAGCACACGAGGCGGAAACCACACCTCGAGACCACAAAGCTCCCTCAAACCATACTGTAGGCTGCGAGAACCTGGACTTTGAAAACGCAACGAACTGATTTTCTCAGAAAACGTGGCTATACAAAATAACAGGCCATATTGCATGGAGGCAAAAAAGTCAAATACAAGGGTTTTCGAGAGACGGAAAACGAAAAGAGAGTTATGAAAGAAATAAGAAAGAGACAACCGAAATATTTCGGCAACATTAAAAGACATAACACGACTTCAAAAACCTTACTGGAAGAAAACCTCGAAGAAAAGAGAACAAAAACAAAACAAATATATTTCTTCTTTTTTTACGTTCTTTGAATGTACCTTTGGAGGAAAGTTTTGGTTGTTCGTCCACTTGTCGACTTTGGTTTCGTTCCAGAATTTGAGTTTTGCCTTCACACCTGTTTTTGCAGATTTAATTTTTGTAATACAAGGTGGAGGACAATTTCAACAAATAGACGAATAGCAGCATGAGAGAGTCTATTACAAAGACAAGAAACAGAGCGCGTTCAAGTCCATTTACAGCCAACCTTTATTGCAGAGATGTTGATTGATTGGGTTCTTTGTCATGAGAACCAATCGTCGCTCAAAGCCCGCCACGATTGTTACATTTGTTTACAGTTCTAAATAATGTTATTTTACTTCTTCCAATGTAAGAATTTGTTACTGAATGTTGAACTAAGAATCGACATCATAGGACTCAGGACACTCCCATAAGCGCCCCTTCCCTATCTTCAGCAGCAAACAAAGAGTTCCAATTCCGACGGCACCAGTAACTGACTGTATACGCGTCTCGCTTGTGTGTTGAGCGTCAGTCGGATTCCCTAGTAACTACTCGCAGCTTGATTCTCCTCAGACCGTAATGATCTATCTGTGCCTCCGTACTGTTCACTCGCTCCCCAGGGGCCCTCAAAACATCTTGATTGTCATACTTCAGTTCACCACCAAGTGGTGCAAAACCTGCCAGTATATCTGCCTGCTCATTTCCCAACACACTGGCATTACCTGCAAAATACATTCAAAGGATGCTAACTACCCGGGACCACTAAAGTTGTTAACGTCACCAATAAACTTTTGGGTCTGATGGGGTCAAATACAAAAAAAAAAAAAAAAAAAAAATACGAGACTATAAGGGTTAAAGTAACAATCGGAAGACAGGTGGGTTAGTGTTCAAACATTACAGTTACTCACATGGCTACTGCCGCCCCTTAGATCTTTCAGTTCCCTCAGTTACTCACATGGCTACTACCGCCCCCTAGATCTTTCTATGACCCAAGTGACCCCTCACGTGGCGGTTGCCACCCACTAGCACTTTCAAACACACCCAGTTGCACATGTGGAAACAAGATCGACAAAGATATCAGAGAAACTCCACAAGAATCTATCTATGATCAAAACAGTTAGAAGAGCAAGACGCAGAACCTTATATCTTCCTCCACACCCGAAGCGGTAAGAGAGGACATGAAGAAGAAGACGAAGATGAAGAAAAAGAGAAAAAGAAATAAAGAAAGAAAGAAGAAGAAGAAAAAAGATGAAGCAGAAGAAGGAGAAGAAGAAGAAGAGGAAAAAGAAGAAGAAGAAGAAGAAAAAGAAGAAAAAGAAGAAAAAGAAGAAAAAGAAGAAGAAGAAAAAGAAGAAAAAGAAGAAGAAGAAGAAGAAGAAGAAGAAGAAGAAGAAGAAGAAGAAGAAGAAGAAGAAGAAGAAGAAGAAGAAGAAGACGAAGAAGAAGAAAGAAGAAGAAGAAGAAGAAGAAGAAGAAGAAGAAGAAGAAGAAGAAGAAGAAGAAGAAGAAGAAGAAGAAGAAGAAGAAGAAGAAGAAGAAGAAGAAGAAGAAGAAGAAGAAGAAGAAAAAGAAGAAGAAGAAGAAACAGAAGAAGAAGAAACAGAAGAAGAAGAAGAAGAAGAAGAAGAGCAAGAAGAAGTAATGATTATGATGATGATGATGATGATGATGATGATAATAACAATGGAAGCCAAGAACCCCTGTCACAGCGTGAAACAAGTTGAGCATCAGGTGTTTGTGCCAAACTTCTATAGACAAGTTGATGCTTGTCTGCCGAGATAGTTCTCCTGTACAACCCCAGAAGTAGCCAGACAGTTTGTAGCCTTTACAAGCTTTGCGTTGATCTTTCTCTTCTTCTGTTGCCCTACAGCTTATCCCGTAAAGTGTCACCGAGAGGGGCTAGATGTAGTTTCTTGTCCTTTCCTAGTTGTGAAGCTTGTGTTGATGCCATTCACTGCATTTATGTAGTGTCCCTCCCCTCCCCAACAGCCACATCTTTCTCGGGGTGGGGTGGGGGTGGGAGGGGGGGGGGGTTTGGGTGAGTAGTCTCTAGGTAAAGTGTCCGCCCTAACTGCTAGTAGCCCTAGGTTTAAGCCCTGGTGAAGGCTGCGATTTTCACGTGGACTTCTAGTAATTTCCCCTGGTCTCTAGGTAGTAAGATCGGACGCCCGTGTGTAATTTGTTACGAGTAATAAATCCCTCGGCAGTTGAAAATCGAAAAAAATAGCCTAACGGCGCTGCCTGGGCAAAATTTGGTGTTTAAAAATCTACCCTCGCCGGTGCAACAGAGTTCGTGCACTGCGCTAAGATTATTCAGACTCTGGCTTGAGTGTGCCATGATGTTGATCCGTCGAATAAACAAACAGTAAATAACATTTCTTGGTCAACCTCTTGCTGTTAGTCTGCTACTCTCATGCAGTACTCTCCAGCTACTGGCTGAGTCTGTTCCATTCTGACTAGACGACCAAACCATTTGATTCCTTGATGTTCTACGAAATCATTCACCGTACTGTGCCTACTTTTGTTCTTAGGTCTTCACTAGTGACTGTCTTTTCTTGTGTTTTTCCCGCCACATTTCTTATACACATCTCAACTCACATGTGGTAATTTTGCGTTTATGTGTTTCTAAGATTATCCATTACCTCCCTCTGATGTGGTGTTGTTGCAGCCAAATAAAAAGTACCAAAGGATTTCAAGGAAGATTGGCTAATAAACAGCATCCTGTCTCAAAAGCTGAAATATTTTGGTTATATCAAGCGCTACGACGGATTGGAAAAAAAATTATAGCAGAAGGCATGGTACCAGGAAGGAGGGGCAGGGGCCGACCAAAACGAAGATGGACACAGGATATAAGTGACTCCTTGAGTGTGAAAGTGCATGAGGCGGGAGAACTGGCAAGAGACCGAGTTTCTTTCAGGAAGTCTGTGATGAGAGCGACGTTCTGCAAAGGACCTGCTACATGATGACCAAAGCATTTCTAGAATATTCTCCTTTGGAGGAGGAAGGTGTACTGGCAACCCCACATCAGAAGTCCTTGGCCAGAATATGTAAAAACCCAGCTCTTCACACTTCAATGGCACTTCCTCAGCTAATAGTGAGGGTACTGCTGGGGTGACCGTTTATTAACCCTCACATAATGCTTCAGGTCAAAATGGACGCTAGGCACGGCAACTTTTTTTTTTTTTAGCCGTGGCAAATCTTTTTGCTTCTTACAGACTGTGGTCGTTGCTTTTTTTTTGGCTCCATTTGTAGACTAGAAGGATATAGTTTCGTTGCCCAGCTTTTGAGTTAAGTGCATGGCGTGACACTGTGAGCTGCAGATTTCAATTAAACGGTCATAAACGTTTTGTGTGTTTTTCGTTGGCACAGGAGCGGAGCAACTATGGGGTGACCCGTTTGCTATGAAGCTGAAACTAAGATTACCAGATTACTTCAATGGCAATATCTGCTATGGACCATTTTGCGTCCGATGGTAAGGCGTCTGTTTGTATGAACCAAGATTTTGGGTTCGAATCGACGTTGAGGCGAATTTTAGTAGACACAGGCGAAAAGCCGGGTACAAGAAAATGTTCTGGGTGGTAGAGACACCCGGCGAAATGTTGACTACATTAAGTGCTGATTTCTACATAACTGGTTACAAGGGTCTAAACAAAGTTGACAAGGCAAGCAAGAGGTATGCAACTTCAGAATAGGCAAAGTTAGGGCAGAGAGCCTATCATACACTTGTGATTAGGAAATATAAAGAGGGAAAGGCAATCACATACTTGTGTATAGGCAATATAAAGAGAGTGAGGCAGTCACACACTTGTGACTAGGAAATATAAAGAGGGCGAGGCAGTCACACACTTGTGTCTAGGAAATATAAAGAGGGGGAGGCAATCACACACTTGTGTCTAGGAAATATAAAGAGGGAAAGGCAATCACACACTTGTGACTAGGAAATATAAAGAGGGTGAGGCAGTCACACACTTGTGACTAGGAAATATAAAGAGGGTGAGGCAGTCACACACTTGTGTCTAGGAAATATAAAGAGGGGGAGGCAATCACACACTCGTGTATAGGAAATATAAAGAGGGGGAGGCAGTCACACACTTGTGTCTAGGAAATATAAAGAGGGGGAGGCAATCACACACTCGTGTATAGGAAATATAAAGAGGGGGAGGCAATCACACACTCGTGTATAGGAAATATAAAGAGGGGGAGGCAATCACACACTTTGGAAAGTGAGATAAAAAGAGGGGGAGGCAATCACACACTTGTAACTAGGAAATATAAAGAGGGGGAGGCAATCACACACTTTGGGAAGTGAGATAAAAAGACTACAGTCAAGCAGATTGACATGAAAGGTCAGCAGTGTGTCAGATTGTGCAGCTAGAAACAAAAACGTTATGAGGGTCTATTGCAACTGACTTTGACAAGCAAGATGACACTTGAATGATTGAATGAGATTTGACATAACGTGAAGAATATACATATTCTGTAAATTAATATCACAATATGGGCGATGATAAAGAAATGAAAATGTCACAAACTTTGAATATCTAGGCTCTATAATCCATAGCACTAAAGACTGTTTGACATAAATTAAAAGGAGGATGGGCATAGCAATGCAAAGATTAAACAGCTTTGAAAGTCCATGCTTAAGCACTAGCCCTACCACTCCACGTTGAGTCCTAAACAATTATTTTATACTTGATTGGACACAATAGATAAAGAATAGTTACTCTAGACAAAATTTGAGTTTTTATAGTATTCATATTTCCTGTAGCAACATACGGATGTGAGTCGTGGACTATCTCCCAGTCCTTAAAAAAGAGAATGGGGGCTTTTGAGCTGAAATTCTATTGAGATACTCATAATATGTTGGACAAAGAAGAGGAGAAATACTGACATCTTGAAAGATCTGAACATCAAGGAATATTGGCTAATAAACAGCATCCTGTCTCGGAAGCTGAAATATTTTGGTCGTATCAAGCGCCACGACGGATTGGAACAAACATTAGCATAAGGAAAGAGGGGCAGGGGCCGACCGACACAAAGATGTGCACAGGATATAAGTGACTCATTGAGTATGAAAGTGCATGAGGCGGGAGAACTGGCGAGAGACCGAGTTTCTTTCAGACAGACCGTGATAAGAAGTATGAAGTTCTGCAAAGGAACTGCTACATGATGATATGAGCGATAGTAAAAGTTGGACAATTATTAAACAAACTGAAACATTTTTTTCTGGCCTCAAAGGTGTACGTAAAAGTCGTCATCTTCATCAATTACCACTTCTGATATTTAGCGTTGTGGGAAGGAACAGTTTTCGATCCATTGCTTGATATGCAGCAATAGCTGTTGACATTCCGTGTCGACGTAGACGCTCTTTAATGTCGTCAATCTATGTTCTCCTAGGGTAACCCATTTCTTTCACTTCAGATCTTTTCATGCGTTGGTAGTTGTTAAGGTTAGTTGCGTATCCTTTACAGGACGTTACAGAACCAACCCCAACAGCCCCTGGCTGTTGTGTGGTTTCTTTGGGCAAATTTACGTCCAGTAGTTTGCCATTTCTTTCTGTACGGTCGGTCCCCTGATACCACTGTCGAAACCAACGCAAGGCGCATGGATCGCAGATGGGATCGAACCCTGCACCCCGGCATTACGAAGCGTTGGTATCGACTTAGCCACAGAGCCGACTGGTAGTTGTACTGGCTGCATTCTTTCTAAATGACTAAACCTTAGATCTCCTGTTTCTCAATGAATTTCTGCATTATGTTGTTCCTACAGTCTGTCTGATAATATCATTTCTTTGTCTTGGGTGGTTAAGTTGGCGGCTTTTCTCAGACATCTAATTCCACAGATGTTATTTTTACACGAAAGACTACATAAAAGTAAATGACCTTTAGACTGTTGGGCACGTGGGACTAGACCTATATGTATGGATCAATCGGCACATGGAGGGAGATGTGGTCAACGTCCGGCCGTTCGTCTTTTCTTCCCATCAGAACTTTACCTGGTACCCACTCAAGGCTGGGTCGACTTGAAAGCCAAGGTCATTTTTTTAAAGAAAGATCAGCTCCGTGAGGACCCGAACCTATGATTGTCCCATCCGCAGGCGAAAGTCAAGCCGCTCCACCACGACAGCTCCCGTTGGAGATGTGTTCCCCCAGAAAATTCCTTATAATTTCAGAAGAAGCTAACTGAGCAACCCATTTGGTTTTTTAAGAGGTGATCTGAAAGAAACAGAATGTTTTGGTCATGCATAGAAGTAAACTGGAACATTTTGTGACCACTGGAAAGTTCTGTTAATAAGAGACAAGAGGTAGACAACGCGAAGCGATTCTTTGCAACCTTTTGTCATGGCGACATCTGCAGTCAGGAAACGAAAACTGAAATGTTATTTCGAGCGTGTTCTGTTATATGGTGGTGAATATTGGAATGTGAACAAGCAAAATATGAAGAGTTTGAAGGACAAATGAGATGAGGTTCTTGAGAAGAATGTTGAGAATACATTGAACTGCCAGACTAACTAACAATGATTGGTTCTTAATTTATAACGTACCCCAAACACGAAATCCCCGTGGGAAATCCACAGCTGACGTGACAGTCCATTATTTAAAGGGGTGGAAGTATGCTCTTGTGTGTGTGTGTGTGTTTTTTTTTTTTTGAGTGTTTATCTAGTGTCTTCTAATCCTAACCCTAACCCTAACCCTAACCCTAAACTTGGCTGTAGATAAATCGCGAGAAACTACAACCTGAACACCCTACAATTTATTGGGAATGTCTCCCGTGACGTTGTCGTGACGTCAGGGGTAAGTTATAAATTAAGTACCCAATGATTACCTGAAAATTTCTTATGAAAGTAGAACATTATATACAACAATTAAGAGACAGACATTTTTTATCATGTTGTTGAGAGAAGGAGCATTAGAAAATATCGTGACAACTGGAACGATCACTGATAGAAGAAGCAGAGGCAGAGGCAAAGATAAATGATAGCGGATAGCTTAAGACAGTAGCATGGTGGAATATCATCACTGGAATTGATCCACAACACCAAAGACCAAGATTTGTGGATCTGCATGAACGCGTACGCAAGCTGGCAAGGCACTTGATGACGACGGCATGTACAGTGTGTCTATTGCCCCTCCCACCAACTGACCTCTTCCCATTGCCAAATAATCTCGCCCCCTCCCCCTCCCCCACCCCACCAGAATTAATACGGAGATCTTGACATTGAATTCTGAGGGCATCTTCTACAAACATAAAAAAGAGCACTATTCTAAAAGGATCAGTAATGGTATCGATCACTATTACTTCTCACTGAGTTCCTTTTACTCTTTTAGACTGGTTCAAGGCGAACGTAGAGCTACTTTTAAAAAAAAGTTGCCTTTGTGGAGATTCGATCTTAAGACCTTCCTGTCGGCATGAAAGCGGCTAGCCACTGCGCTACATCCATATGTTCAATGACCGAACACACATACATACATACACACGCAAACACACGTGGAGGGAGAGAGAAGTGCAGGGAAGGCGAGGGGGGGGGGGGCGTGGGAATTATCTAGGAAACTAGATGAAATGAAATACCTGCTGACAACAATCGCATCTTCCAACAAAAAGTGTTATTACACGTACAACATAAAGTAACTTTAATAAAAATCAGTAAAAACATTAGTTGGATTACATGAAATAAAAATGCAGAATGTTGCCGTTTTTCTGTTATTAAAATGACTTTATTGCTAGATAGTTTAGATTGCTGTTAATAAACTTTTCTTTGGGTTTTATATTTTTTATTGAGATTGCTGCAACGAAGTCCTGCTTCTGTGATCGCTGATACAATCATTGGTCGAAATGTTGGTTTCTGTGTGAATGATTTTTCGCTGAGGTTCCGGGCTGTATTTTTACATTTTTCCACCGATCATTCTAGATATCACATCGACAGCAACCCAGTATTTAAACTACTAGTTTTGTGTCGGGTAATACGTTTTGTTGTGGTTGTATGACTGTAATGTGCGGCGTCCGTGGCTTAGGCGTTGCGAGTCCGACTCGTAATCCAAAGTACCGCGATCGAAACCCACTGCTGGCTGCGTGGATTTTTATCATGGCATGGGACGTCGCAGGTCGACCCAGCCTAAATTGGGTACCAGGATGGCTGTCCTGGAAAGGTAATGATAGCCGGCCTAATGCTGACCACATTACCCATCCAGTGCCGATTGGTCTGTAAAAAAATATGGGATGCTCTTTCCCACATACCCGATGCGCCTAAGGCGTGAAAAGGGATCTTTACTTTTATGACTGTAATGCGATGTTTCAGAAAAATGCTTGTCATATCATACAGAGCCTACACTACAAACGAAGAGGTTCGGCCTATGATTATACAGCCCACTGGCAACTATAAACCTCTTTTAATTACAGGGAAAGGGGTGTAAATTGCAATGGTATGGACATGCAATAAGATCTAACAGCCTTTCAAAAACAATACTAAAGGGCTCAGGAGGGGAAAAGAGGGGAAGAGGTAGACAAAGAAAGACTTGGTTACAAACTTAAATTGTACAATTCACTCTTTAAGAACTAGGTTGGAAAAGAAATCTGCGGCAACCACAATGATTCATGGCCTAGTTTTTAAATAGGAAATTGCTTTAATGTCTGCAGACATTTTAAGTGTTGGTCAACATCCATTGTTCCTTTTTTTCTTTTTAAACATGTAACATAGGGAGGGAACATTTTTAAAACAGTAAAATCATAATATTAATAAATATAACGACATTTTAACATCACGTTAACTGATAAAGTCCATAACAGAGGTCAGAGGCCAATACATAAAGTTAACTAAATGACGCAAGGCTACAAATTTGGAAATTTATTCATGAATTTGTGAACCCAATAATATATTGTCTTTGTTCTCTCTCAACAGATTAGGATACAGTTTACACCAAAAGGAGGTTTGCCAAAGTGAGATGGTTGAAATAATCCAGACCATACTGACATTGTCCGTGAAAGTTACCATAGAAACGATCTAGTGACTGAGCTTTACTAAACCTTGTCATGGTTGTATAGATCTAGAAGAGAATCCCTGGCGAGGATCCGGAAAGAAGCTCATTGTTATCATTGTGTCAGTGAACTTTTGCATGAAATTTATCGTTTATCATGAGTAGTTACGCTCTTTCAGCCACACCAACCCAGGACCACCATAACCTCCACCACGTCGCAAGTGGAATCAATAACAGCAGCAGCACCAGCATTCACCAGCACAACGGTTTCTACTACCCATTTCCCTCCAACTTTGACAAGTTCCAGCAGGCCTACCAGAATGCCAACCTGCTGAATTACGGCAGCAAGCCCAACTTCAGCGTCAGTCATATTTTAGACTTGAAACGAGGCGGATCCAACTTCAACGACGAAGACGAGGAGGACGACGAAGAAGAAGACAGCGACGATAACGTTGATAACAAAGGTTTGCCTAATCTAGCTAGCAGTAACGGTAATTCAACCCAGCCCAGTAGCCATAACGCCATGTTCTCTAGCGGTGCAGATGTTGGAAGTCCCATCCAGCACAGACAGAGCCTGTCCCACAATCTCCTGCACCTACACCACAGCCATAACAACAACAGCAGCAGCAACAGCAGTTTTCAATGCCAGGGCTCCCAGTCGCCCAGAGAGCACTCGAGACTGGCCGATAGAACTCCACCAAGTCCTCGGTGTGGAAGATCATCTGAGGAAACACCGCCAATGCTAATTAACTCTGGAAAACTGATGATTGGAGTGAATGCCCTTGATTCTGGACACCATGATGATAACAATAATGGTGAGTTCCATTGTGTCTTCTCACTGTGCTGTATGCTTGTGGTTCTCGTTACTTTTAAATCCGGCAATAGACTACAGTCAGCGACAGGCTAGATCTTATGAAGCTCTTTGGCTGGATGGTCTGTTGTAAACTGTGGCCACAATGATTTACTTATCCGCCGAAATAGCGTTAAATCCAAACAGTTTGGCTTGGTAGTTAGAGCTGTTTGCTTCTGTTGTTAAGGGTAGGGATTCATTTCAGGAACTCAGTCGGTCGGATCAAGAGTGTTTTAAGTACATAGATCCCTAGGGGTCGTCTCCAGACCAATGGGGTTTGTACTACGTGTAGTGCTTTACATAAGCGGCTAGCCGGCCTGCGTAGAAAGACGGAAACATGCGAGATGAGATAAAACATATACTTTAGTGATAAATGTCAAGCTTAACAGTTAGGAGAGAGAGAGAGAGAGAGAGAGAGAGAGAGAGAGAGAGAGAGAGAGAGAGAGAGAGAATCCAAAAAGGTGGCATCGGCTGAAAATGGTAATGTGATACCGAAATGAACCGCCATCTATATTTGTATTTGTTTCTGTGTTTGGTTAGCTTTTAGATGGACCGCGGATGTCAAAAGTTGAAGAACAGTGGTCAATTGTTACTCATTCCACGTCACACAGTCCAATTATTTTGATTTTCACTCCACGTTTAAAAAAAAAAAAAAAAAAAAAAAAAATAAACATTGAAGAAATCTAAAGACATACAGAACTGGAAACAAAAGCATTTAAAATCTACCGGCTTAAAAAAAGTGGAACAAAATATCAAACAAAATCAAGAATCCCCAGATTTGATTTTGTATTAAAACAATACGTCCCGGGAAAGCTTCAAAGAGATCCCTGCATGCTCCCGATATAAATATTGATGTGTAGCTTATGCCGGGCAGTCCCTTCTAAGCCGTACTTCAAACGGATGCTGGATTTATAAGTAATTTGATAGAATTAAATGCGCAACAGTATCCTTCGTACAATATTATTACATTTTATTGTTTTGACGACCGATTAGTCAGAATAAAAAGATGAATTTTAAATCTGTGGATGTTTCTGACATGCAGGAGTCGGGGCTCTGTTGTTGTACGCGATAGAAGGAGCAGGTAAATTTAAGTAAAGGTGCGAGGATCGACTTCACTGCACGGGGTTTTTATCCCACACGGTTCAGTCTCTCTTCGGAGAACAGATAGCTTTCTGCCGAGAGCGTGGCATAAAGCGCGACTTCCGTAGCTCCGGTGACGATCCTCAGGGATCTCTGTCAAGATTGCACTCGTGAACTGAAGGGCACCGTCGTAAAACGAACTCCCGACCTCCAAAGCGCTAGGCAAATGGATTGACCACTTCACCAAGAAGACTCCCTAAGCAGAAGGAGAAGCAGTGGATGATAGTGGATTCATACGGATGAACAAGGCTGTTTCTCTCATTGATCATTCTTCATTCTGTTATAGCTGTCATGTTTGGTCAATACATTACACTACATTTGGATAGTGTTCACTTTTGTGTGCGGTATGGTGGTTGTGGTGGTTTTGGTAGTGGTAGTGCGAGTGTACCTGTGCGTGTGTGCGTGTGTGTGTGTGTATTTGTGTGTGTGTGTGTGTGTGTGTATTTGCGTATGTGTGTGTGTGTGTGTGTGTGTGTGTGTGTGTATTTGCATATGAGCAGGGATTCTTGGAAAATCATACCATGTCATTAGAAAATGTGTTTACATTTGCCTCTATACTGGTTAGGGGATTTTTTTTTTTTTAATTTTCCATCGTTTCTTGATTTCGGTGCACTAATTTTTTTCTCCTTTCTATCTTTTGTGAGACATATGGGTTAAACTGTGTGGCTTAGGCGTTGCGAGTCCGACTCGAAATTCCAACGTACAGCGATCAAAACCCACTGCTGTCTGCATGGATTTTTATCGTGTTATGGGGCGTCGCACCAGCATAAAATGGGTACCAGGATGGCTGTCCTAGGGAAGTAAAGACGACCGGCGTAATGCTGACCACATTACCCACCTAGTGCCGATGGTCTGCTCTTCACATATATGCCCAATGCGCCTAAAGGCGTGAAAAGGGATCTTTACTTTTACTTATGGGTTAAATTTCGCTAATATCATAGATGGTGGTTACCTATATCTCGTCATCCCGCCTATGGAACGCAATTTTTAGCTATATTGAAACCCCACCCTGACTTTTTCTTCCGGGGGCCCTAACTATAGCCGGGCTGAAAGATGGCCAAACGGCTGAACGGGGTTTCCGGGACCTCTCCACGGGTGATCCTCATCGGCATGATAGTACTTTGTGTCACTGAATATTTATCGCTTTTGTGTAGTCCTGGTGGGGTACATCATACATACATACATACATAGATGGTGGATATTACTGTAAGTTCGCTTTTATTGTGAATGGAGAACATTGGCTTAAGTTCTCTATACTTAACGGCAGCAAGTAATTACGTTTTTAACACCCCCCCCCCCGCCCCCTTTTTTTCCCTCCCGCAAAGATGGTACGATACCACTTTAAATTCGTTTGCTTTGCGGATATTGGTTTAAATTCGATTCCAACTATTTTCCCATATTTCGTTTTCTCTCTTATTTCCCCATTCTCATTCTTTTATTTGTTCTACCTCAGGCATTTTTTACATTATATTTCGTTTTTGTATCCCTTTCTTTCTCCCTTGCTGTATGTCTCTAACTGTGTGTATGTCAGTGTGTGTATCGGTGTGCGTGTGTGTGTATGTGTGCGCGCGCGCGTGTGTGTGTGTGTGTGTGTGTGTGTGTGTGTGTGTGTGTGTGTGTATGTCTTTATTAATGTCAAAAGACAAAACTAGTGTGACCGAAATATTTTACATGTCTGTATTTACTTCCGTTTGAGCATACCGATGTCAAATCATGTAAAGATCTACTCCTTGTGGTCCAAGTTTACGCCCGGGGGAAGGCAGAACAGCCCCATATTTCCCAGAGTTACCGTATCTATCATGGAATCAAGATGACAGAGAAGTAAGAACTGTATACACCAGGGAGATGAATGGTCGTCGACCACGAGGGTGACCAAGAAGACGATGAAGAGATAATATCCAGACAGACCAGCAAACACTTGGTGTTACCAACTGGAAAGAGATGGCTAACAAGAGAGATGAATGGAGGCGGGTGATATCTGCAGCAATGAACCTGAAAGGATCGGAATGCTGAAAAAGAAGGAGATCATGGAATCAAGGCCAAAAGTTTGCGATATCCATAGTACAGAGCCAAAGGGTTTACAAATCATGGTTTCTGGACTATCACATATTTCTGTAACAATATACTGCTTCATAGCAGTGTTGTATAAACCAGGCAAATAGTTAGAGTGGTTTATCTTAATGGTATCAAAAAGTTAAAGTGGTTTATCTTAATGGTATCCTCACTCGAACAAAGTGAGTCGTACATTTTTTTGGGGAGTAATGCAGATACAGATAGGAGGACTGATAGAGATATTGAAATACGAATACAAAAGGCAAAAGGAGCTTTCGTAGCACTAGGAGATTTGTGGAGGTCAAGAGAAATAGTATTCAACTATTATTTCCTTCAAAATTCTAATTCTAAAACGTTACTGTCGTTTGAAGCGGACACACGGAGGACCAAAACAATTACTAATAAACTATAAACCTTCATGAACTTTTGCTATCGCAGAATAAAGGATATTAAATTTCAGAAAATCCCGTGTGACCTGTCGTCGCAATATTGGTGGTGCCCTTATGTGATTCAAATTGATCACGTGTGCAACTGCTGATCTGTTGACAACTTCTGCTACCGTCGATGATGAACTGCATTTCTAATGTCGGACTACTTGTGTTAGCACTTCTGATTGCTACTGTATGCTTTTAATGCGTCTGTATGCTAGTGCATATGCTGAGACAGCAGTCTGTCAATCTTTCCACAAGGCACTGCGACGAACATTATGTGTGTTTTTCGTTGGCACAGGGACGGGCAACTATGGGGTGACTCGTTTGCTATGAAGCTGAAACTAAGACTACCAAGATTACCAAAGGGAATTGAATGCTATGCTAGAATCACTAAAACTGTGCTTTGGGAGACAACCAACCAAGTTTTAGTGGACCAAGAGGTGAAGAAAAAACCTGTGGGGTTGGATAGGACACACGTTGAGTAAGTCTGGAAACTGTATAACTGTAATGTCTTTGCATTAGAACCCACATGGCCATTCAAAAAAAAAGGCAGACTAGAAACCAGTGGGAAAGGGAGCTAACGAGTCAAGTTAAACAGATTCAGAGGATATGGAATGAGCTGCATGCAACAGTAAAGGGTAGAACGACTTGCCCGTGAGTTGGTTGAGGGCCTATGTCCGTTTCGGAGATAAAAGGAAAAAGAAGAAGAAGAAAAGAAGAAAAAGGAAGAAGAAGAAGAAGAAACAGAAGAAGAAGAAGAACCAAACTCCGAGGTCAGATCCCTAATTTGTAATTTCCACCCTGATGTGAACCGCTACTAAATAAATGAACCGCATGACCTCTCCCTGGAGACCGAAGGTAATTCGCGAAACAAGTCTGTGCCATAGCAGACCGGTGGCCTGTCACAACCCCCATAGACTCCCCGCTGTTGATGGAGTCCAGGCACCAGCGTTTTGTAGCTTCTCAAGTTCATTTTCTTATCTCTCGTCTTGTTTATGCCTATTTGTGGAGCGACGAAGAGGAGTAATTATTCGCCGTGACGAAATGGAGAATTCAGTGGGTGTCTATGCGTGTCTTCGTTAGCAGTAGTTAAAAAAAAAAACTACCGAGAACAGTCTTACAATAAAATGTAGGCTCATCAAAGATGAAAATAGGAGAACATAAAAAACATGCTTGGGTATTCTTCACTGTATAAGACGTTGCAGAACCAACGAGCTCAGCATTCTTTGGTTTTCTGGTTTTACAAATCAAGAAAAATTTCAGTAGTTTGTCATTCAAAGGAACATCTCATCAAAGCATATTCATTCCCACCTATGCTACCAGTGCTTGACGTGGCCAGTCACAACAAAACATGATAGAAAATTAGTAACCATGGACATGAGGTGTCTGAGAAAGACTGTAGGAGTGACCAGAAGAGATAAAATCAGGAATAAAGGTCATACGGGATAAAGTCGGCACAAAACCAATTCTAAATTACATACACAGAGAGCAAATTAAATGATGTACCAACTTGGAGAGAATGCTTTCAGATGCTATACAATGCAAGGCGTAAACCAAAAGAGGAGAGGGCTATACTATACAAGGCGTATACCAAAAGGGGAGAGGGACGCAGAGCCAGCTGTAGACCAAGAACAAGATGACAAGATAACATCAGAGAAACTCTACAGCACCACGGTGTGTCTATGGTCGAAGCAGCCAAAATAGCACGAAGCAGGCACCTTCTAATTCCCTGGACACCCCAAGCGGTAAAAGAGGACGTAAAGAAGATGAAGTTTGTCATTGTCTCTTCTCAACGGTCGGCCCGCCGTGCCAGTGTCGAAATCAAGGCAACGAGGTGTGCTGCCAAATCCCCAGCAGCTGTAATCTCCAGTGTCTGTGTGTCTTGGTGTGATACTATCTGTCATTGAACTCTGCCGGCATAAGGTCAAACCGATCGGCTGACATGCAAGTACTAAAACTATCTCGCTACGAAAGCCGTCTGTAGAATTCTTTGTCTTTACGCCACTCTTCTTGGGATGTTAGTTTTGTGTTGTATAAACCTGCAATACCTACAACTTTTTCATTTAAGAGTTACCGATGTTTTGTGTTGTATATACCTGCAATACCTACAACTTTTTCATTTAAGAGTTACCGATGTTTTGTGTTGTATACCTGCAATAGCTGCAACTATTTCATTTAAGAGTTACCGATGATTTATAAAAATAAAGGATGTTTTATGCAACCTTTCTTTGCCAACTGAGACGAGAGAATGAATTCTTAAAAGCCATATAAATCATATCTTGATATTCAGAAGTTAAAAATGGACAGTTGTTGAAATGGTGAAACATTTTTTGGGAAGCTGCGGAGATGTGGCTTTATAGGCGAGTGATGAGAATACCCTGGACAGATAAAAAAAATGAAGATGTCATGAAAGAAACTGACTCACGAAGAGAACTGATTGTTCACATCAGAAAAAAGTAAGTAAAGTAGAGATCACTTATTGCGCCTGAGGCGCATCGGGTATATGGGCAGAGCGTCCCATATTTTTACAGACCAATCGGCACTCGGTGGGTAATGTGGTCAGCATTACGCCGACATAAGAAAGAGACAATCTACATTCTTTGGTAATGTAATGAGAAGGAGAAAACTGGAGTACATCGTGACAGTAGGAAATTTGGAGGCGAAGAGAGGCAAAGGGAGACAGAGAGAACAGATGCTGGACAGTGTGGCATCATAGCATGGAGGATCGTCTGTGTCAGAGGAGATCGAAAGTACACGAGGCAGAAGATTGTGGATAGACATAGTTTACCAACTCCACACGGCATGGTCTTTAAGAAGAAGATGATTAAATCTTTTAATCCTAGCAATTAGGGCTAAAATAAAGAGACAACTTACTTAAAGCTTTAGCTCATGTTGGCTGGTATAAAAAAACACTGGATACAAACTGCAAAACACTGGATACAAATTGCAAAACACTGGATACAAACTGCAAAACACTGAAGTAACGCCGCTAGTGTATTAATTGGGCCATCTTGGGAAGCAAAGAATAGTAACACTGCACTCTAAATGGCATGTCGTAAGAGGCGACTAAGGATAGGGTTGGGATGGGGTTTCCTGTCTCATTGTGTAAACAAAACAAAAAAGAAAATTGCAACCAGCAATGGAAAAGTCTAACCATTTGGCGTGAGCTGGTTCAAGACATGCGCCACTGGGGACTAAAGATACCATTAAGATGATATGGCTAGAGATATTTATATCTTAGCGATTTAGCATAGCTATGCCTGAACCCACTTTTACTTATTCAATCCTCAACATGTAATATTTTCACACAGTTATACAACGATTTGTAATCTTAACTAAAAGGTATGTTGAATGTTGAATTATGAATCGACGTCACCGCACTCGGAACACTCCCATAAACGCACCGTCCCCATCTTCAGCAGCCAGCGAAGAGTTCCAATTCCAGTGATAACTATTTGGATATGGCTGAACTGAAGTAGTGGCACAACATCCTGTAGAAAACAGGTATATCACGTAATCACGTGCCGTGCCGGTTGGCGTAGGCTTCCATATTTCGCAGTTTCAGACGATCACCAGACTCTCGGTGTTTTCATTCACCCAGACATGCCTAATTGTTGTAATACTTTTACGACGATCATCTGTCTTGATGAGGACTGCTTTATTTGTTTTTATATCTTTCTTTGATATTCTTTACATTTATGAACAACTAAACTTAACATTTTTATTTCTAATGTGAAATCAGTACTTTTTTGTATGGGACGGAAACATGGAGAACAACCAAGGCAACTACTAATAAATTGCAGACATTCATTTACTGATGCATGCGCATAATAGAGGCAATTAAATGGTATGATAGAATAACTAATGTAGAGCTTTTTGGGAGAGAACTAAGCAATCTCCCGTGGACAAAGAGGTGAGGAAAAGACGCTGGCGTTGGATAGGACACACGTTGAGAAAACCGGAGAACATAACTATAATGTCTTTGCAATGGGAACCTACAGGGGCATGGGAATAAAAGAATGCCAAAAGACACCAGGAGAAGAGAGCTGGAGAATGAAGTTACAAACATAGGGAGTGCATGGGGAGAGCTTCCATGTAATAGAACGACTTGGCGTGAGTTGGTTAAGGGCCTATGCTCCATTGGGGGATAGAAAGGCAGAAACAGAAGAAGAAAAATTATATTCTTTGCATTCTTCTCAGAAACCACATCTCAGTCGAAAATAAATGTTTTTCTGCTTGTTTGTTTATGGTCCATGTTTGTATTTTATGGTATATATATATATGTATCTCTAAACGATTCCATTGTGTTATATATATATATATATATATTATATATATATACTCTATATAATATATATATATATATATATATATAACACAGGGAATCGTTTAGATTTTTTTTTATAGAAACAATGCCATAGAGATAAAATCAAAACCATGTAGGGAATATATGGAAAAACCCCACACAGAATCCTGCAGAAACGGATTGTATAATAATATAGAATCGGGTAGAAAATATACAGAAAAACAAAGAATTGTGTGGACTTTACATGATAGACCACTGTTAAATCAGCTAGAACATTTGGTCTCATGACTCGTGTGTGTTGTGAAGAAGTAGGTACGTACATGTCTGATCACCTTGTACACCCATTTCCGTTGACTTCCGACGATCTGCATGCATCGGCTGTTTCCGTACGTGCCGTTGTACTTTAAGCTTATCTGGACCGGGATACTGAGCAAAGGCAGTCACAGGAGATAGAGGTAATGAGACTGACCCCGGGGTTAGTGGCTCGTATCTGGTTTGCAGAAAAGACCGGTTTTATTAGTCACTTGAAGAAAGTAGTCTGTTAGAAGTAGAACTACTCAGGGTGTTTATTATTTGTATTAGCCTGGCTCTCTAGCATAGTTGGCTAAACCGGATTGAGTGGTGACCGGGTGACGAACTCCTTGTGGTCCGAGTTCACTCCCGGGGGTAAGCAGAAAAGCCATATTTGCGGTATTTACAACGGAATCAAGGCCGAAAGGTAGCGATATCCATAATACCGAGCCTACGGGTTAACAACTCACGGCTTCTGGTTACTAAAACAAACAAACATTATTTGTAATATTATTATTATAAGCGGCGTCGCTCTCTTACGTTGTTGCGAGTCTGACTCGTAATTCCAACGTACCACGATCGAAACCCTCTATTGACTTCATGGATTTTTATCATGGCATGGGGCGTCGCAGGTCCACCCAGCCTAAAATTGGTACCAAAATGGATGTCCTGGGAAGTAAAGGCAGCCGGTGTAATGCTGACCACAATACTCACCTAGTGTCGATTGGTCTGGGAAAAATATGGTTGCTCTTCTCATTTGCACGATGCGCTTAAAAGGCGTGGAAAGGGATCTTAACTTGACTTTATTATTATTATATCCATGTGCCGTACCGGTAAGCGAAGGCTGTCAAGTTTCGCCATCTCTAGCGATCACCAGAATCCCGGATCAGTTCAATGTTTTTGTCTTGCCCCATCCATCCGGCCAAGCCATCCAGGTATTTATCCCTTTGCCTCCCTCTTGCTCTCTTTCCATCAATCTTGCCAGTTGTTAGCAACATTCTTGAGTCCGTTCCTTCTCGTAAACGTGCCCAAAAACATTGACTGACTACGTAAAATTATTCTAACAAATTCAAGACCTTTGTCCGTCTCGATGAGGACTGCGTTGTTTGTGATTTTATCCTTCCATGATATTCTTTGCATTCTTTCTTCAAAAAACCACATCTCTGCTGCGAGTAAACATTTTTCAGCGTCTTATTGTCCATGTTTCACATGCATATAACAAGACAGGTTCTACAAGAGCACTTTAACACTCTTTTTCTCATAGCAACTGACATCTTCTTGTTAGTGAGAATCTTTTGCATCTGACTACATACCTCTAGGAGGCTGCGTGGTCTGAAGGCATGGTGTCCGCCTCGAGTGCTAGAGGTTCCGGTTCAATCTCCCGTAAGAGCTGGGATTTTTTCCCGTGGACCTGGACTTATATTAATTCCCCAGTCTCTAGGTAGTAAAATCAGACGCCCGTGTGCATTGTTGCGAACGTAAAACAATCCCCTGCAATTGGAACTCGAAAAGAGTAGCCTAACGGTGATGCCCGGGCAAAAGTTTGGAGTTAAAAATCTACCCAAAATTTTTCAGGATCCTCGCCGGTGCTACAGAACCTGTGCACTGTGCTAAGCCTTTTCGAACTCAGACTCTAGTTAGAAGAAGAAGGGAGCACATATAGATTACTGCCCTTGTGTCATGATGTTGATCCTTTGTTCAAACCTCAAACCAAATTCCACTTTTGTCACGGCCATTCTTGTTGTATTTTCTACAAAGCATCTTGCACCAGATGTTATGGTCGTTCCTAATTAGCTGTTTCTGTTAACTTGCTTGAGTTTAACTTGCTTGAGTTTAATTTGCTTGAGTTTAACTTGCTTGAGTTTAACTTGCTTGAGTTTTGCCATTGGCGTGTATTTTTTTTTTTCGTAATGACCATAATTTTCGTTTTCTTACAGTTTAATCCCAAGCCTAGTTTCTCAGTTGAGTTAAGAGGAGTTGAGTCAAGAATTAACATCACATCATCCCATGCATGTTCCATCCTCATCTTCAGCAGCCAGCGCAGAGTTCCAATACTAATGGTACCGGTCACAAACTGGTTAAATGTCCCCTCTTGCCTTTCCTCTGAGTGTGGTCAGCCGGCCAGACCCTCTGGTTACACTCTGGTTACACTCAGGTACCTCATTCTCTCCAGCCATAATAATATTCTTTTTCTACCGATTCCGTTGTTTGTTCCCAAAGGGCCTTGGCCCCAGTTGCCTTGTCATGTATAAATTCAACACCCAGTGGTGCAGGTCCAGCCAATCTGTCTGCCTGTTCATTACCCACCACGCCGGCATGGCCTGGAGAAAATATCCAAAAGTATGCTCACTACCCGTGACCTTCCCAGTGAATCTTGCTACTCTGCTCGAAGCATCCCCGTCTTCATCTTTTTAAGCATGCTTTCAGAGTCTGTTACAATTACGACATGTGAATGCTTCTTGTTCTCTAGCCTCCAGCTCCATTCTCATGCTAGATGTTGTGATGTCATATTCTAGGCTGTCTTGCACTAAAGATTTTCCACTGGCTTTCGCTACGAACTCCCAGGCACTTCTCTTTCCTCTCAGCACCTAACCATCTGTATAGATAATTATATCACCTTGGCGAGAATTGTCATAAATCAACTGTTGGACTTCATCATCTGTAGCACCCGCTTGTATAATTGTATTATTATTATTATTATTATTATTATTATTTGTAATAATAGCAGTAGTAGTAATCTTGGTAATCTTAGTTTCAGCTTCATAGCAAACGGGTCACCGCATAGTTGCCCCGCTCCTGTGTCAACGAAAAACACACAGAATGTTCGTCGCAGTCACTTGTGGAAAGATTGGCAGACTGCTGTCTCAGCAAATGCACTAGCATACACACGCATTAAAAGCATACGGTAGCCATCAGAAGTGCTAACACAAACAGTTTGACATTAGAAATGTAGTTCATCCTTAACGGTAGCAGAAGTCACCAACAGATCAGCAGTTGCGCACGCGATCAATACTAATCACATAAGGGCACCACCCATATTGCGGCGACAGTCAACGCGCCATTTTTCTGAATCTACAGTTCCCAACACCACGTTGGTCACAGTCGAAAAACATTCAAAATGAAATCCGCAGCTCACAGGGTCGCACTATGCACTCAACTCAGTAGCTGGGCGACGAAACTGTTTCTTTTCAGTCTACAAATAGATCAAAAATGCAACGGCCACCGCCTGGCAGAAGCAAAAGATTTCCCTCAACGCGAAACAGTAGCCGCGCCTGGCGTCCATTGTGATCGGAAGTACTTGTTGTAGTAGTATCAATAGAAATAGTAAGGACATTACTACCAATATTAACAGTAGTAGAAGTACCAACAGCAGCATCAGTACTAGCATTTTGAATGTTTCAATAAGAATCGACATCATAGCCTTCGGGACACTCCCATAAACGCCTTGCCCCATCTTCAGCAGCAAGCGAAGAGTTCCAATTCCGATGGTGCTAGTAATTGTCTGATTGTACATCCTTCTGGCCTTTCCCTTGAGTGTTGAGCGTCGGCCAGACCCTCTGGTAAACCCTTGCAGCACCATTCTCCCTAGACCGTAGTGATCTATCTGTACCTCAGAACTTTATATATATATATATATATATATATATATATATATATATATATATATACATATCTTCTTCTTCGGCTCTATGGCTTAGTCGATTCGAACGCTTCATAATGCCGGGATGCCGGGTTCATCCTTGCTGCGGGCCATGCGCCTTGCGTTGGTTTCGACAGTGGTATCAGGGGGCCGACCGTTCAGGAGGCAATAGCAAACTACTGGACGTAAATTTGCCTAGAAAAAGCACACAACAGCCAGGGGCTATTGAGGTTGATTCTGCAACGTCCTGTAAAGGATACGCAACTAAGCTAACCTCAGTACTATATATATATATATATATATATATATATATATATATATATATATATATATATATATATATATATATATATATATATATGTATATGCATATCTTCTTCTTCTTCACTATTTCTCTCCTACTGCTAGACTATACCTGCTGTTAATACTACTATACTACTCCCACTACTACACTACTGCTAGACTATACCTGCTGTTAATACTACTATTCTACCCCCACTACTACACTACTGCTAGACTATGCCTGCTGGTAATACTACTATACTACCCCCACTACTACACTACTGCTAGACTATACCTGCTGTTAATACTACTATTCTACCCTCACTACTACACTACTGCTAGACTATACCTGCTGGTAATACTACTATACTACCCCCACTACTACACTACTGCTAGACTATGCCTGCTGGTAATACTACTATACTACCCCCACTACTACACTACTGCTAGACTATACCTGCTGTTAATACTACTATTCTACCCCCACTACTACACTACTGCTAGACTATACCTGCTGGTAATACTGCTATTCTACCCTCAATACTACACTACTGCTACTCTCTACTACTATTACTTCCTCCTCCGTCTCATTCCAGTTCATCGAGCTTAATTATTTCTGCCCCCATTCAGACTATTTACTAATCCGTCTGCTTTGCCTCACCATAATCGACCTCTAACCTCCAGTGCATCTTAACTCGTTTTCAAGTCACCACCTATTGCAACCAACCCCTTCCCCTATCTAGCCATATCCAAGATATTAACCCTATTCCCTACTATCTCTCCCAGCCGTGGATGAAGGTAACAATCATAAAATGTGATAAGTTTCCCTTCCTATAGGAAACTCCTTGTGCTTATCTCATCTGTTGGCTGTTTAATCGCGGGAAGAACCACGCGGTCACATTGACTTATGCTGTGCAAGATGGCGGGGCGGAAACTGAACATCGCGGAGCAGAAATGTTTAGGGGAATCAAAACGTCTGGCAAACACCTGCTTTTAGAGGCATATTTAGTCAGGTTGCCAGGCATTGTTTTTAAATCGTTACCTTTGATGTTATCATAATGCATGTTTCATTGCCGGCTTTTTTGCGTTTAGCCCTGTCTATGAATCTAATGTTGCTTTTTTTTGTTTTTTGTTTTTCGGGAAGTTTCTGCCGACGGGCTTTAGCAAATATGTTCTTCACAGGGCTCTTGCGCTCCCGACGTAGATGTGGCTGACCAGGAAGGGCCCGGAACGAAACACACATCATGGTTTTGTTCGGTTTCGTTTTCATAGTTTTTATAGTTATTCATTATGTTCTTCTTCGTATTATTTTATAGTTGTTGTTGATGTTTATTTCTCATTTTACTCAGTCTTGCTGGTTTTGTTCTTTCACTTGATCGTGTTATGGTTGTTATTTTCAATCCTATAGTTTTTGTTCTTCCTCTCAACTGTTAACGTCCCGTATCTCATTGTTTTAGTAGTCTCCTGGGTCGTCGTGTTGCTCTTCTTGTTCTTAGCCATACTTCTGCTACTACGCGTTCACCAGCTGCAAAATCGCGCGGAAAGTTTTGGTCTGTTTTGTCCACTTCTGGACTATAGTCTTGTTCCAGAACTTGTATTTTTCGTGCACATCCCTTTTACAGATCTCGCTTATTTGTATGCAAACTGTTGGTACCTTCCTCTCATTCAGATGCACTTCGACTTCAAAAGAACTACCCTTAATTAGTTGACTTTCACGACATGCTTCCTGTCTCGAAAATTGAAGTATTTTGGCCACATCGAACGTCATGGTGTCTTGGAAAAGACGGTGTTGGAGCGTGCAGTTTGTGGAAGAAGAGGCAGGGGTCGACCTTCTTGAAGATAAATACAGGACGTTGAAAATGCAGTGGAAATTAAAGCACATGGGGTTGGAGACTTGGCTAGGGAAAGGGATAATTTCAAGCGTGCCGTGAAGAGAGCGACGTTGTGTAAAGGACATGCCGACTGATGCTGATATAGGGCGAGGGCGGGGGGGGGGGGGGTTTGAGGTGGGGGCAGTAGGTGTATTCTTTATTTAAAAAAAACTTTTTGTAATAAAAAAAAAAAAAAAAGTTGGACACAAAACCTACAGGGCATTGACCTTATTATTTTTTGTGATTCTTCTCAATGGTTTTATTGTTGTTCTTGAATCTGGTCTCATTGTACTTGTGCTTCTTGATCTGTTGGTTATCGTTTCTTTGATCCTTTGTTCCTATTTGTCAGTTACAGTTTTTCCCTTCTTCTTAATTGTTATGTAGTAGTTCTTCTCATTAATCGCACTGTTCTTGTTAGATTTTAATATTTTTTCTTACTCTATATAAAAAAAAAAAAAATGCCCACTGTTCTTTTATCACTGTATTTTGTTGTTATTGTTGTTGTTGTTGTTGTCTGAATATCGTTCTTGTTCTTTTTCAGTTTCCTTTTGCTATTTAATGTTCATCTAAATGCTCTTGCCCTCGCCTTAATCTTCTAGTTTGTATTAATTTTCTCTTTTTTTTTTAAATTTTTTTATATTTTATTTTTCTTGGTTCCCGTCGTGACCCAATCTCTCTATTTGTTTTATTGATTTACTGGTTCTTTTTTTTTAAATTCTCTTCTTCTTTATGCTCTTGTTTTTCAGATTCTTAGTTACATGACTCCTGGTTTTCTTCAGTTTTTTTTTTTTTTCGCCTTCTTTATTTTCTAAATTTACTCTTCTTGTATTTGTTATTTTTATTTTTATTTCTCCACTTAATCTTGTTTCTTTTCCTATATTTCTGGCCTATGCACTTTATTTTATTGGTATTCCCCCCCCCCCCCCCTCCCAACATGTTTTTGCCAATAATATTACTACTGTATTTATCTTTTGTTCTGTGTCTATTTGCGCTTTTTTAATTCTTCACACTGTCTTCCCCTCCATGATTTTAATTTTATTGTTCTTCAGCGTTGCTTTTTAATGTGGTTTGTCCTCTTTTTTGTTTAAATTGTATGCTCTTGATTATTTGGCTTGCTATTTTCTTCTTGCCAGACCTCTTTGTATTTTACAGCTGTACTGACATTTGTATGTGTCTTGATGATCATCAAATTCGTGTTCTTCGCCTCCCTATGTTGTTGTTTGTTGTTAAATTAGTCTGGTCTTGCTTGATCATCTTGATTTTATTGTCATGTTATTTGCATTAGTCGTCGGATCATTTTCGGTCCTGGATTTATATCCCTATCAACAGCCTGGCTCTCTAGCGTAGTTGGCTAAACCGGACTGCGCGGTGACCGGGTGACGAACTCCGGGTTCACGCCCGGGGGTAGGCAGAAAAGGACCACATTACTCCCAGATTTACGGTATTTATCATGGAATCAAGGCTGAAAGTTTGCAATATCCATAATACCGAGCCTAAGGTTTAACAACTCATGGCTTCTGGATACTAAAGAAAAAAAAATATCATTATCAACAAGAATTAAGCAAGGGCGCCCCGTGTGGGTTCCGGGACCCCATTATGGAGAACAACAGTACACCAATTGCCCCCCCCCCCCCACAAGCATACCGAAAGAGTCGACTTATTAGGGGCTTCTTCGAAGTAGGATTGCATCTGCCCGACCGGCAATAAACATCCATTTGCACACAAATAAGACGGTAAAACGGATGTGCACGTAAAACTCATGCCCGGGCCCAAAGCCGGAGTCCAAAAGGACTTTTCGCAGGAGTTTACAGCCGGTGAACAAATGAGAAGCAGGCAAAGGTAAGGGAACACTTTTTAGATACCCTGTTACGGGGTGCAATTATATAAGGTTGCCCTTAAGGTTACGAAGTACAGTTTTGGAGAGTTACAGTTATTGTATTGGTAGATAAGTAATTGTTCGTCGCCATTTGTGGCTAAGGCGTTGCGAGACGCACTTTGTGATACCGAGGTGCCGGGTTTGATCGCAGCTGCTTTTCGGTTTGTCTTGCGCTAGTTTCAACAGTGGTACCGAGAGCCGACCGTTTGATGGGCAATGGCAAACTTTTAAGTAACTGTTCCCATTAAATGCATGGAAAGAAAGTACAATCTATCTGATTACAAGTGCCCGGGTGGGAACTTTTGAACATACATTAGACTAAATTCAAGAAGGCTTAGGAAATAAGTGAAATGTCTTGGCAATCACTTGTAAAAAATAGTTATAAGACACACACTTGAATAAAAAAAGCGAAAACAGAATAAACACACAGGCCCTAAGATGGAAAATAAAGAGATTGAGTAAGCGAAGATATGCAAAAGAAACTCTAAAAATGAGGTTTATGAGAGAGGCCAGCAGTGCTGGGCTGGACTCAGGGCTGCCAATGATGGGTTTTCACCTATAGATCTGGTTTTTTTAACGCTTTGGGTTCAAATTTGGAAATCTGGGGTTTAAAAAAAATATATCCTTATATAAAAGTGGGTAAATGTTTTGTTTCTTAACTATACAATTTGTACTTTTTAACAATCTAGGTTTTTTGTTCTTTGCGTTTGTATTGCCTGGGTTTTTGTTCAGCTTAGCTGGGTTTTTCGAAAAAATCCTATTGGCAGCCCTGGCTGGACTGCGTCCATGATAGCCACGGGACTGCACAGGAGAGAGCAGAGTGGATCAACAGACTGCAAGTCCTAAATGAAATATAATAGCAAAACAGAGCAATGATGATGATGATGAGGTAACTGTTTACCTCCAGGACTGCAATCTGCAGAATGCAACGCCTCAAGGAGGAGAACCAGACAGGTGCAAATCTCGGAAACCCGGTTCAACCGTATCAGATTGTAGTATTAGTGCACCCGACGATAGCTTAGCAACATAAAGATCGAGCCTCAGTGGCTCCATCGATCAACAGTTTATACCCTTCGGACTGCTATCTCTAGGTTTATCATAATATCCAAACATTAAGGGGGAAAAAATATTACACAGTCTTGGCTGTAAGGCAGAGATCGCAGAAACTACGTTGAATCTCCGAATAATTTATAACTAGGACAGCCGTAGCAGCCACAACAGCAAGATGTGCCATAATTGCCATTAGGAAAAAGAAACGGCAAAGTAAAATAAGTAAAGTAAAGATCCCTTGTCATGCCTTTTAGGCGCATCGGGTATATGGGAAGGTTAGGTTTGTTGCGTATCCTTTACAGGACGTTGCAGAACCAACCCCAACAGCCCCTGGTTGTTGTGTGGTTTTTCTAGGCAAATTTACGTCCAGTAGTTTGCCATTTCTCTCTGGACGGTCGGCTTTCTTGATACCACTATCGAAACCAACGCAAGGCGCATGACCCGCAGTTGGGATCGAACCCGGCATCCCGGCATTACGAAGCGTTCGCATCGACAGCAACAGAGCCGACATATGGGAAGAGCGCCCATTTTTTTTCCAGACCATCGGCACTAGGTGGGCAATATGGTCAACATTACGCCGGCCGTATTTACTTCCCTAGGACAGCCATCCTGGCACCCATTTTAGGCTGGGTCTACCTGCGACGCCCTATGCTATTATAAAAATCCCCGCAGCCAGCAGTGGGTTTCGATCGCGGTAAGTTGGAATTACGAGTCAGATTCGCAATGCCTAAGCCACGGACGCCGCCATACAGAAACAGCAAGTAGCATATTATTTGTTTATTTTATTGAAATTGTTTACATAGTGGTTACTGTAACACACTCAGAAAGCATGCTGAGGAATGTGAGGACAGGATTGCTTCGTGAAGAGTGGCAAGCTTCACATTGAATCTTTTCTTTAGGGCATGTCTGTGTTTTGGGGATGAAGGAATCGGCTGCCTCAGCACTACTTGGCGGAATACTGATGCATGATAAGGCAAGGCGTGGTTAAGACCTGATGGGAACAAGTGTAAAATTCAGAGAAGCAAATGGATCCGGTGAGAGTGATACAGCGAGAAGTGACTAGGGGATCTGGCCGATACTCGACGCTCAGAGAAAAGACAAGACCGATGCATAATCAGACTGCTACTGCCAACATCGTCGGCTCTGTGGCTAAGTCGATGCGAACGCTTCGTAATGCCGGGGTGCCTGGTTCGATCCCAGCTGTGGGCCATGGGCCTTGCGTTGGTTTCGACAGTGGTATCAGGGGGCCGACAGTCCAGAGGCAGTGGCGTAAATTTGCCTAGAGAAACCACACAACAGCCAGGTGCTGCTGGGGTTGGTTCTGCAACGTCCTGTAAAGGATACGCAACTAACCAACCACTGCCAACATCAGTACTAGAACTCAGCGCATGCTGTTGAATATAGGAGCAGAGCGCTTATGGGAATGTCTCGAGTGTGACAGTGTCACTATTCGGATAAGAATTCCCACAGCCGCGATGGGGGCTTTAATAACAAACAATTGCATCCCACATGTAAATGTTTCATGTGAACTCACCTTTATCCTCGTCCTTCACCCAGCCTGCTCCCACCCCCTCCCCCCAAGGGGAAGGTTTTGGTTATATTTGTGGCTTCGGTTTTTTGCGCCATTTTAATATGGCTTAAGATTTCTCGCCACTAATTAACCATGAAAAAGATTCTTACAGTGTTATGTGATGAAAGGAGACAGACCCATATACTGTCCCGACCGACGACGAAGTCGTCTACCGCCCAGCCGTTGGACGACCCAGTCGCTGACGCAAACTGTGAACTCAGCGACTGACGTTCAGCCACAACAGGAGATCACACCGAGGGATAAATATCAGGTGACACGAAGTGCTACCACGCGGATGAGGATCACCTGTGGACGGGTGCTGGAAAACAGATTCAACCCATAGATTGGGTAATATTAGGGCCCCCCGGCAATAGCCTGGGTGGGGCTTTAAAAGGGCAGTAAAATTGCTTCCGACATGGGGACGCAGTTTCTAACGCAAGTGAACAATTACCGATCGATCCGAATTTGTGCGTCACGTTCATCCAGCATCCCCAAATGATTTGGTTATTATTGTGACTAGATTATTTGCGCCGTATATAGATTGGCTTTAACATTGCTCGCCACCAAGTAGTACTGAAAAGGACTCTTGTAGTGTTGATGCAGTCAAAGAAGACCCAAATACTGTCCCGACCACCTACGAGGACGTCTACCGGCCAGCCAGTGGACGAACCAGTCGGCGATGTACACTTACTGACTGACTTTTATCTCACCAGAACATCACTCTGAGCGATAAACACTCAGTGACACAAAATGCCACCATTCGGATGAGGATCACCCGTGGAGAGGTCCCAGAAACCCCGTTCAACTTCTAGGTTTATTAGGGCCTCCGGCAAGTCCCGAAAACCCCGTTTAACTGCTAGGTTACATTAGGGCTTCCGGCAAGAACCAGGGTGCTGTTTCAAAATAACGAAAAATGTGTCTCACATGGGGACAGATATTAATTAATGACTGACTAACTGACTTTCTACCCCACTAGGACATCACACAAGCGATAAACACCCGATGACACAAAGTGCCATCATGTGGATGAGGATTGCCGTGGAGAAGTCCCAGAAACCGCGCTTAGACGATTTTCCATATTTATGACCTGCCTATATTGCGGCCCCTGGCACAAGTCAGAGCGGGCTTCAAATAACAAAAAATTACGTCCTAAAAAGGACGTAAGGATATATTAATTAATGTAATTCAAAATAAAGTGAAGTAAGTAATTTTTAGCCCACAAGGACATCACACAAGAGATGAATACCTGATGACACAAAGTACCACCATGCTGATGAGGATCACTCGTAGAGAGGTCCCGGAAACCACGTTCAGTCATTGGGTCGTATTTATGACCGGACTATATTGCGGCCCCCGACAACAGCAGGGTAGTGCTTCAAAATAACGAAAAATTGCATCCTTCAAGGGAACGCCTAATATCGCTTGTGTGTCATGCTTTCTTGACCAACTAACAGCACATTGTTAAGGGCCTTCATATGATCGTTACACTCCTACTCTACAAACTTTTCAATGGAATAACTGGGTCTAGACCAGAAGAAGCCTACAGTATAATAATGCTTTCACTTGTTTCAATGAAACATGCAACGAGTATCTCACTGTCTGTTCAGTTTGTTTATTTTTTACATACTTTTCGTTTGTTATCTCCCTTAAATTTATTTTTTCTACCTATTGTTACGGCCCTTTGCGCCATTCCATTACATGGTAATAAAGTGCGGACTGAGACTCACTGGGTCCTGTAGGTGTTGTCACTGAACTTGGCCACATCCCCTGGAGCACCGCTGTTGTTTGCAAGATAAGAGTATGGCAGAAGCTTTCAACTCCCAGCCGACGACACTGATAAATGGTGGGCTGGTGTTGTCTGGGGCATCATATCTCTGTCTGTGTGCTTCAGTGTGAGAAATCCTTCATTATGAGGCGTTACAGTAATGAGCACACAGGCTGATTCAAATTACAGCGACAATAAGCTGTTTCAAATAAGCAATAATAATAATAATAATAATAATAATAATAATAATAATAATAATAATAATAAAAATTATAATAAATGGTGGGCTGGTGTTGTCTGGAGCGTTATATCTTTGTTTGTGTGAGTTAGTGTGAGAAATCCTTCATTATGAGGCACTTTTCCGCCAGTGAACCTTGTGTAAGTTATTGGCGAGGTGGATATACACATCTCACATCGATGAAATAGTTTCAACTTCTTTCAATGAGGCATAACTCCACTACCAACTCAGTCAAATCAATTCTATCATTAGGTATGGTACCCACCCGCTCCATTATTGGCGTAATTGTTTTTTTTGTGTGTCTTTTTTAATGTGAAAGCCCCACCCCAGCTGTTGTCGAAGGCCCTAATACAACTTAACAGTCGAAAGGGTTTTCTGGGACATGCGCCCGGGTGATTCTCATCCGAATGGTGGCGCTTAGTGTCACAGGGTGTTTGGTCGCTTGTTCTGTGGTCTTTGTGGGGTTGAATGTCCCTCACTCACCGTACAGACTTGTATGTCTCATTCTTCTGTGTGTGTGTGTGTGTGTGTGTGTATGTTCCCTCTGGTGTCTTGAGACAGTCAGCGACTCCGACACATAGAAAACATTGGGAAGAACCAACAAGGGAAGGGGTGTAAAGAAAAAAAAAAGGATCGCTAAAAAAGAAAATGATTGTGAATTGAAACAACTGGTAAGAGCTGCTATTAGAACGCATTACAGTAATAAGCACACAGGCTGTTTCAAAATACGGCGATAATAAGCTGTCTCCACAAAAAAAGCAATAATAATAATATAAATTATAACAATATTTATAATAATACTAACGAAATAATAATAATAATGGCAGACAGAAAACGTAATAATATATATGGAATAAAATTACCTACATAATAAATACCCCCACCCCTTCCTCCCCTTAACCCCCCCCCCCCCCCCACCCCCCCGCCCAATCACATAAGCCCATAACAGTGCAAAGAGAATGCTGCCTGTAAATTTCCTGAAGGGGGTCAGAGAAAAAAGGTGCCGGGTGCCTAAAAGGGCCAAAGCAGCTGGGTTCCGCCGTCTCTCGGGAAAACAGTTTTGACAGGAGTGTAAATTGCTTGCTTTAACTATTCTTCAGTCGGCTCTGTGGCTACGTCGATGCGAACGCTTCGTAATGCCGGGATGCCAGGTTCGATTCAAGCTGTGGGCCATGCGCCTTGCGTTGGTTTCGACAGTGGTATCAAGAAAGCCGACCGTCCAGTAAGCAATGACAAACTACTGGACGTAAATTTGCCTAGAAAAACCACACAGCAACCAGAGGCTGTTAGGGTTGGTTCTGCAACGTCCTGTAAAGGATACGCAACTAACCCTAACTTTTCTTCATCTTCATTTTGGCGTGTGTTGAGTATCTGCCTTAACCTGTTTATCTTGCAGCAGAACCCGACGAAACACGAGCATTATGTGGAGATAAATTGTGCCAAACGTAGCTGCGCTGTTCGCATCTTCGGGCGTGACAGCATCAGCAGATACGAGAATCGGCGGTTCTATGGCAGGCAGTATTTCTTAAATACAGGGCTCTGTGGTTCTGTCAAGGTTCTCAAGCTGTCAGGACTCTTTGTTTGTGCCACAGCGTATGACAGTGGCAATAATAGTCACCATGTCAATAAATTCAAGTATTTAAGAACATCCATAACATCAGATGGACAATGTGTGACAGATATAAGAGCAGAATTGGCCAGGCAAAGTGTCGTGGAACAGGTTCCTTTTACACTCACTAAAGTGGTGTCATTCTTGTCAGAAACCGAGACAACTGTCTTGTGGTGCAAAGAGCAGACAGTGTCCCTGGATACTCAGATACAAACTCGAATTGGCTCGCTAAAGAAAGTGAGCTGCCTGAATATCCCCAGAAAAGGGATAAGGGAATTTAGATGCCTAAACACTTAGACAGAGTAGATTACCCCTCCCGACAATTTCCCTTTCTGGTACTTAAATTAAGCCCCCATCTAGAATATGTATATTGGTAGACAGCACTGACACCATACATACATCTAGAAATAAAATTAAACTTTAACTATGAATTTAAATCAATCATAGGAATGTTTATTAAAATTAAAGTAAAAGTCAATTCTCTATTTACTTTTGAAAATACAATATTCATACTAAGTAGGATGAAAGATAAAAATGATAGTAACATGAAACTGTCGTCGTGAGAGGATCAGTGGGAAATAACATACAACAATTACCACTTAGAGTTTCCCAGAGGATCATCCGTTTCAGCGAATGAGGTGGAACGTTGGATTTGTCTCAAGCACCAAGATCTTCCTTAGGGCACTTCAATCATTAGCTACGACCAGCCTGGCAGTGGTTTGGAAGCTCGTCCTGCCACAAGGAACAAGGAATCTGTCCTCGGTTTTTCAGCAGCTGGATTTAGATGTAACTATATGGTCATTATGCAATAAATCACTCTCATTGAACATCAGAAACCGAGTATTGAAATTTTATATTGTGCCTGTTTTGTTGTATGGCAGTGAATCTTGGAGTATGGGAAAACATATTAAGAGAAGTTTGGAGGCAACTGAGATGTGGTTCTTGCGAAGAATGTTCAGAATATCTTGGACTGCCAGAATAACCAACATTGAATGTCTGGAAATGGCTAATGAAAGTAGAACACTACATACAACAATGAGAAGGGGACAAACATAGTTCTATGGGCATGTAATGAGAAAAGGGGCACTGGAAAATATCGTGATGACCGGAAAGATCACTGGTGGAAGAGGCGGAGGCAGATCAAGAGAAATGATGGTGGATGGCTTAAGACAGTGGCATAGAGGAATATCATCAGTAGAATTGATCCAGAACACCAAAGACTGAGATCTGTGGCGAACGCCTACACCAGCTGACAAGGAACTTGATAATGATGATGTATGGCAACAGTAGAATGCTCATTTCGTCTCAGGGCATGCAGGCGTTGTTGGTAATGAGAGAGCTGATAGCCTAGCAGGCACTGCATTAATTGAAGATGGCCGGCCTATGGATCACACAGACATTGTCATTGCCCTTAGAGAGATAGGACGTTCTGAGGATTTCGGAAGTAACATGTTCACATCACATCTAAGAATACGCGAATTGGTAGTAAAGATCAGCATAGCCAAGCATGAGAAGCACACTGGACGCACACGAAGTCTTGTTAACCATCATAGGACTGGCACTATTAACCGCACGACGCTGATGACTATGTTCAGATGGGAATCTGAGCGCCAATCGATGTGTCCGGAGTGCTGTAAAGATAATCTAACTCATAACTCATAACTCAATCAGTCAGTTAGCAGGTCCTTTACAGAACGTCACTCTCTGCACGACACACCTGAAAGTTTCTCTTTCTATAGCTAAGAGAAGAGTACTTCTTCTTCTGCTTTTCTATCCCCCAATGGAGCATAGGCCCTCAACCAGCTCACGCCAGGTCGTTCTATCTTTTGCTATCGCGTGCAGCTCTCCCCATGTCCGCCCCATCGTTTTAACTTCATTCTCCAGCTCCCTTATCCATGTATTTTTGGGGCCTTCCTTTATTCCTATGCCCCTGGGGGTTCCAGTGCAAGGACATTCTGGTTATATTGTTCACCGGTTTTCTCAATGTGTCCCATCAAAACGCCAATGTCTTTTCTTCTACTCTTGGTGCACTGGAGCTTGCTTAGTTTTCTCCCGCATCTGTGATTCTATCATACTTTTAATTCCCTCTATTCTGCACAGGCAGAAGAATACTACTGACTATTAAATCGTCATCATCACGAGGCCAGTAACGCTACACAATTTCTTGGTGTCAGTGACTCAGCATATCCAATTTCAGCAAGTGTTTTGTCAGCAATGGTAGCCTTTGACTGTCTTAAACCTTAACAGTAAGGCACAGGTCTGTGTCTGTCTTCGTCTATCTTCTATCCCTTGACCTGTCCGACATTAAACACCCTTGCTGTAGCTAGGCTATGGTTGGCTTAGTTCTTGAGATCACTGGAACTTTTGGAACCTCAACCACACCAAGGTAAAAGACCCTAGTGGGGTCACTATTGAATAACCTCGTTTCGTGGTTTTTATGAAATGCTAATGAGTTCCCCCCCCCCCCCCCCCCCCCCCCCAATACCAAGGACTAAAAAGAAGAAAAACCACGACAGCTTTGCAAAATCTTAGCATAGAGGAGAATCGGCTCACCAACAACATCTTGTCCTGAAAGCTGGGGTATTCTCATTCATTCATTCATTCATTCACTCATTCATTCATTCATTCAGTAGCATGTCCCTCGCGGAACCTCGCTGCCATAACAACCTTCCGGAAAACCTTCCTATCCTGAGCAAGATGTCCTGCGTCTGATACACCCATCTGGAGATCATCTGCCACATCCTGCACCCATCTTCTCCTTGGCCTTCCTCTTCCTCTCTTCCCAGGCATATACCCCTCCATTATTGTTCTCTCTAGACTTCCATGACGTTTCAAGTGACCAAAATATTTCAATTTTCTTTGTTTTATTGTCTTTACTAGCCAACCCTCTTCAATATTCAGCTCTTGAAGTATGGATGCATTTGTTCTTTTCTTTACCCTAGATATTCTTAGAACCTGTCTGTAACATTTATATTCAAATGCATTTATGCGCTGTTCCGCTTGTTTAGTAAGTGTCCAGGTCTCACAGGCGTATGTTGCAATGGGAAAGATGCATGCTCTTAAAAATCTGACCTTTCATGATTGTTATGGATTCTTGGCAAAATTTGTAGAAGGTAGTTTGCCGTTGCTTTCCTCCTGAGCAGTGACTATACTAGTCGGTGGCCATAGCCATTGTCTCTACTGATGAGATCATCTGCCTATCGCCGCAGAGTGCAGACCATAACCAACAATACCTGTCGGCTGCTCTTACACTCCATCCACCACCTGCTTCCATGGCTTCACGTAACCCTGATTGGGGGGCTAAACGGGTACTCCACCTTGCCCAAGGGTGTCCCGTAGACTAGCGGAGGAAAGGAGGTGGGGTATTCTAGCGATAATAAAACGTCATTTTGACAGGAAGAGATCGGCGATTTAATGTACACTTTTCGGAAAACGAGGCAGAGGCAAACCTCCTCAATCGTGGATACAAGATATTGAATATGAATTGGCTATGAAAGCACATATGACTGGAGAGTTGGCTATGAAAGCACATATGTCTGGAGAGTTGGCTATGAAAGCACATATGACTGGAGAGTTGGCTATGAAAGCACATATGGCTGGAGAATTGGCAATGAAAGCACATATGACTGAAGAGTTGGCTATGAAAGCACATATGACTGGAGAGTTAGCTATGAAAGCACATGTGACTGGAGAATTAACAATGAAAGCACACAGGGCTGTAGAATTGGCTATAAAAGCACACAGGGCTGGAGAATTGGCTATGAAAGCACACAGGGCTGGAGAATTGGCTATGGAAGCACACAGGGCTGGAGAATTGGCTATGAAAGCATACAGGACTGGAAAAATGGCTATGAAAGCACACAGGGCTGGAGAATTGGCTATGAAAGCACACAGGACTGGAGAATTAGCTATGAAAGCACACAGGGCTGGAGAATTGGCTATGAAAGCACACAAGGCTGGAGAATTAACTATGAAAGCACACAGGGCCGGAAAATTGGCTATGAAAGCACTCAGGGCTGGAGAATTGGCTATGAAAGTACTCAGGGCTGGAGAATTGGCCATGAAAGCACTCAGGGCTGGAGAATTGGCTATGAAAGCACTCTGGGCTGGAGAATTTACTATGAAAGTACTCAGGGCTGGAGAATTGGCTATGAAAGCACTCAGGGCTGGAGAATTGGCTAGAGAAAGATAGGCTTTCAGGTTTGCTGTGACAAGAGTGACGCTTTCTCAAGGACCTACTGCTTTTTCTTTTTCTTCTGCCCTTCTAACCCTCAACGCAGCATGTTTTTTATTTTTTTTATTTCGATGCGCCTCTGAGTTCCAGTGCTAAGACATTTTGTTCTCAGGGTTTCTCAACGTGTGTCCTATCCAGTGCCAGCGTATTTTCCTCACATCCACTGGAAGTGGTCTAGTTCTGTGCGAAAGCTACAGATTGAAGATAAGTCATAAGTTCGATTTACCAATGTTAAAAAGGGATTGAAAGGCGAGTGGACCGACATTATTGCTCAGGTTTGGTTTTATAGATTCGGGCTCGCACTGCAGAGAACATCTCTCCCGCCCCCTTGAGAAGCATCGCACAAAAGATGCAACTCGCTAGCTCCAACAACAACCCCGAAGTGTTTGAAAAAAATATGCACTCGCTAACTGAAGTACGAATTCCGAAACCATCAGAACGCAAGAGAGAGAGACGACTTAACCACAACCACGTATGTTCAAGGTTACTGCCACCCTGGGTATGTTAGACTTATCTGCGTAGATTGAAGGATAGTTAACTACCCGACTGTGTCGTGACCAA
>CAJHNH020000775.1:361319-371319 GCA_905116865.2 Candidula unifasciata
GCTGTAGACAAAAACTCCGACAATATTATTGTCTGTCTATTAGGGATATAACTACGGGCGACAGTGGATGACCCCATAGATAATTCCACACAGTGCCCTAAGTGTGTTTTCCCTCCAGGGCGTTCAACTGTTTTCTTTCGATTACTAGAATGTATTAACTGAGTCAGGAAAACATACGCTCTTTCTAAATATGCCAAGAAAAGATATAAAACCGAACGACAAGTATATTAACAAGCTTCAACATATATAAAAACACAAACAAAACGTGAACGTTGCGGTTATGGAGCCTTCAATATGCCAACACTTTTTACTAGTTTACAAAGATAAATACATTTCATAGTCGTCATCATCATAGCTATCCTATTGTACGGTTATGTGCGCCACGTAGGACTCACAGTCTATTCCTTAGTTTAGTTAGGTCCTAGACAGACCGTTCGATAGCTTGGTTAGAATCCAGCCCGGCAGCTTTCATCCCTCACATCGGGGTTCGTCTCTTTGACACCCTTACTTCCTCAACCTATTTGAGTTGTTTTCTTTATTTAAGTGCTGTGTATTTATTCTCTGTTTTCTGTTCCAATATATAGTGGCACCTCAGGTCCCGAACTAAATTCAATCTTTGACTCGGTTTGCGAACCGAAATGTTCGCGAACCTAAACGATTTTTTCCCATTAAAATCAATGTTAATCGAATGAATCCGTTTGCCCGCAAAGATACATCTTTTCTTGAACCATACATCTTTTCTTGAACCACACATCTTTTCTTGAACCACATCTTTTCTTGAACCACACATCTTTTCTTGAACCACACATCTTTTCTTGAACCATACATTTTTTCTTGAACCATACATCTTTTCTTGAACTATACATCTTTTCTTGAACCACACATCTTTTCTTGAACCACACATCTTTTCTTGAACCACACATCTTTTCTTGAACCACACATCTTTTCTTGAACCATACATTTTTTCTTGAACGATACATCTTTTCTTGAACCACACATCTTTTCTTGAACCATACATTTTTTCTTGAACCATACATCTTTTCTTGAACCATACATCTTTTCTTGAACCACACATCTTTTCTTGAACCACACATCTTTTCTTGAACCACACATCTTTTCTTGAACCACGCATCTTTTCTTGAACCACACATCTTTTCTTGAACCACACATCTTTTCTTGAACCACGCATCTTTTCTTGAACCTATCTGTGAATTTAAGTGTGACAAAAATAGGTGATTTAAAATATACTATATAACTGGTCTACGTGTCTGATAATTGGTAGATGAAGATGGTAGGAGTAGTAGAAGGAAGATTAGCCCTTCAAAGAAGAGTCACACTCTCTAAAACAGCGGACAGTTGTGAAGGTAGTTCTGGCATTTTTATTCCCCTTGTTTGTATCCTGGGAAGTGGCCATGGATATTGAAAAAAGTGTCCGGCTCGCTAGCGTAGTTGGCTAAACCGGACTGCGCTGTGACCGAGTGACGAACTCCTTGTGGTCCGGGTTCACGCCCGGGGGTAGGCAGAAAAGACACATTTCTCCCAGATTTACGGTTTTTATCATGGAATCAAGGCCGAGGGGTTGCGATATCCATAGTACCGAGTCTGAGGGTTAACAACTCATGGCTTCTAGATACTTTTTAAAAAAATCGAAAAGAGTATCCTAACGGCGTTGCCAGGGCAAGATTTGGAGTTTAAAAATCTACCCAAAGTATTTCAGAATCCTCGCCAGTGCTACAGGGCCTGTGCACTGTGCTGAGCTTCTTCGGACTCACACTTGAGTTAGAAGAAGAACGAAGCACTTTTGTGTTACTACCCGTGTGCCATGATGTTGATTCGTTGTTTAAACTCCTAACTGGGAAGTGTTTCGACGGCTGGTTCAGAGACTAATTACATATTTGTATTTTATTTCTTCTAGCACTTGAGATCTTTACTTCGCTAACACAGTCTCTACTTTAGCAACGACTAGCCGTCTTTAGCTTTGAGAATTTAGCAATGTTGTACTGCTTAGCCGGATCAGCGACCGGAACACCACTCTCAAGTTTAGTTAGGGGGGGGGGGGGGAGTGGGATCGAGGTATAGTGTCCGCCTCGAGTGCTGGAGGTCCAGGGTTTCAGCCTCGATGAAGGCTGGGATTTTTTTTTCACGTGGACTTCTATAATTTCCCCTGGTCTCTGTGTAGTAAAACCGGACGCCCGTGTGTATTCTTGCGCACGTAAAAAAAAATCAACCCAAAGAATTTGAGGATCTTCGGCGGTGGAACGGAGTTCGTGCACTGCGCTGAGATTCTTCAGACTCAGGCTTGAGTTAGAAGTAGACCGGGGCACTTATGGGTTACACCCGTGTGCCATGTTGTCGATCCGTTGAAAAACATAAATATAGTCATCTCGTGTATAGTTATCATTTCCTTCTTTATTTCTACTGTAATTCACTTAGGCTTCTTCTTATCTATCATATTATACTTTAAAATATGTCAATATTGAAACAACATCAGAATTAAAGGTAGTCATTTGCCTTTACCCAGATGAAGAATTGACGCAGAAAAAAAAAAATATCTATCACTGGCAGTCATTATCAAACGAACAAAACTGAGAAGATGAAAGTAGACATAATTCGGAAATGTGAGCAGACTGCATAGTGACGCTTTAGTGATGACAACCTTCGAATGGACGGCAGATGTAAATAACAGACATGCATTACTAAGGAAACCTGGAGAAAGACAGTAGAAAGGGAAATGAAGGCATGTTTAACGATATGTCTTCTTTCTCACGTTCAACAGCTGCAAACTTCAGCGGAAAGTTATGATTGTTCGCCCACTAACGAATTTTTCATCTTGTCCCAGAGTTTTGCATACATATCCGTTTTACAGATCTGACTTATTTGTATACAGATTGTCAGTTCCTTCCTGCACACCGACTTCGACAAAAACCCCTAAGGTTGAATTTAGACTGAAGTCTAGAAGTAGACGAACAACCAGCATTTTTCACCTGATGTTACATCCATTTAACGCGGAGAAGAAGAAGAAGAAGAAGAAGAAGAAAAAGAAGAAGAAGATGATGATGATAAAGAAACAAGAAGAAGAAGAAGAAGATGAAGAAGAAGAAGAAGAAGAAGAAGAAGAAGAAGAAGAAGAAGAAGAAGAAGAAGAAGAAGAAGAAGAAGAAGAAGAAGAAGAAGATGATGATGATAAAGAAAAAAGAAGAAGAAGAAGAAGAAGAAGAAGGAGAGGAAGAAAAAGAAGAAGAAAAAGAAGAAGAAGAAGAAGAAGAAGAAGAAGAAGAAGAAGAAGAAGAAGAAGAAGAAGAAGAAGAAGAAGAAGAAGAAGAAGAAGAAGAAAAAGAAGAAGAAGAAGAAGATGACGATGAAGAACAAGAAGATGATGAAGAAGAAGAAAAAGACGAAGAACAAGAAGAAGAAGATGAAGAAGAAGAAGAAAATGAAGAAGAAAAAGAAGAAGAAGAAGAAGAAGAAGAAGAAGAAGAAGAAGAAGAAGAAGAAGAAGAAGAAGAAGAAGAAGAAGAAGAAGAAGAAAAAGAAGAAGATGATGAAGAAGAAGAAGAAGAAGAAGAAGAAGAAGAAGAAGAAGAAGAAGAAGAAGAAGAAGAAGAAGAAGAAGAAGAAGAAGAAAAAGAAGAAGATGATGATGATGATGATGAAGATGATAATGATGATGATGATGATGAATAAGATGATGATGATGATGATGATGAAGAAGAAGAAGAAGAAGAAGAAGTATCAAAATGACCACAACGATAATAAGATATGTATCCGCTGTTGCATTATCAACACACGGTAATACTTGCAACACCAGAAATGCAACAATGGGAAATGAAATAGATAAATGAGAAAGCAAAACTCTGAGAATGTTCACGATGGCTAGCAAATAAATGTGAAAGAAAGACAGCTAGAAGGTGGCTGTGGACTTAGACGTTTGTTCCAACCATGTTTACCTGCTAATTCTTTGGCTGTCTAAACTGTAAATGCCAACAACCAAAATGAATAGCGCCCCGTCTCCCAGAACTCGTTGTGATTTCAATGTGAACGGATGGGCTGTGAATTAGACGAGAATTAGAAAAGAGAATTCCTCTTGTCTTCGTTGCTCATGATCCGCAGAATCATAACTGTTTACGAGGATGTTTATTGACTATGTAGTTCTAAAGACGAGAACCATCTGGTCGTTGTGACAAGCAAGCAAATGGAACGAGAATCTCTTAGCGACGTTTACTTCGGCTTGTACCCGGGGTGAGTCCCAGGGGTTGTAAAGTTACGGCTGTTTGACTGCTAGCAATGGGTCACGGAGTAATGCAGGTGCGTTGAAGGTTAGGGTTGACATGAGGAAATCATGGCATGATGGATGAACTATGTTTAATTGTGCGGTACAAACACAAGGTGACTTTAGTGAAGGATGGTTTGTCACTTGTTGTTCGAATGGAAAAATGAAGAATGTAAGGATGACACTGATGTTGTTACTTTTTCTTTTTCTTCTTCTTCTTCTTCTTCTTCTTCTTCTTCTTCTTCTTCTTCTTCTTCTTCTTCTTCTTCTTCTTCTTCTTCTTCTTCTTCTTCTTCTTCTTCTTCTTCTTCTTCTTCTTCTTCTTCTTCTTCTTCTTCTTCTTCTTCTTCTTCTTCTTCTTCTTCTTCTTCTTCTTCTTCTTCTTCTCTTCTTCTTCTTCTTCTTCTTCTCTTCTTCTCTCTTCTTCTTCTTCTTCTTCTTCTTCTTCTTCTTCTTCTTCTTCTTCTTTTTTTTCCTTCTTCTTCGCGTTCACCAGCTGTAAACTCCGGTGGAAAGGAAAGTTTTGGTTGTTCGTCCACCTCTGGACTGCAGTCCTGTTCCAGATTCTGGGTGTTGCGTGTGCATCCTTTTTTACAGATCTGACTCATTTGTATGCAGACTGCTGTTTCCTTACCTCTCAGGCAGATGCATTCCGACTTCGAAGGAAGCTCCCAATTAGTCGGCTCTTACGACATGCTTTGGGTAGGGAGTTACTAAAATCGTGACTCTCAGTATTTTACTCAGCGACTTACTGATTATCTCACTGGCTGACCCACGCTTTCTCTAATACGAGGGCTGTTCGGAAAAAAAAAAACATTCATAGTTTTATAAAAGAGAACGGTTTTCGAGACATCGGTGTAACATGGCAGCCAATTCGAGTGACCTTTCTTCATGCACGTAAGTAAAGTAAAAGTCTCTTGTCCACGCCTTTAGGCGTATAGGGCATAAAGGACTAGGCCTATATTTTTAATAGGCTAATCGGCACAAGATGGCTGATATGGTCAGCATCACTCTGGCTGCCTTTACTTCCCAGGACTTGACCCGATAGCATCTCGGAGCAGGGTTGACCTAAAGCTCAAGGTCATTTTTGAGAAAGTCCTGCTACGCCAGGAAGCGAACCCATGACCTTTCAATCCGCACGCGAGTGTCTAGCCTCTACGCCACGGCGTCTCCATTTCATTCACGTACATGACCATAATCGAAGCGTTTGTGCCCCATTTATTTTGTCGATGAACTCACTACAGCGTCGGGAAATACTCTTCGACTCATCTGAATAGCTTCCACGGAGGAATGTTTCAGCTTAACGCAAAATTTGGTGCACATTTTTTGCACTGCCCTCTACTCTCCACCCAATGCTTTAAAAGCGACAACCGTACAATGCACGTACTCACTAAACAACATTTAACGGTAGCATTGACTGGTATAGTGCATGTAACGAGACGTTTAACGGTAGCACTGACTGGTATCGTGCATGTAACGACGTTTAACGGTAGCACTGACTGGTATCGTGCATGTAACGACGTTTAACTTAGCACTGACTGTTATAGTGCATGTAACGACGTTTAACGGTAGCACTGACTGGTATAGTGCACATAACAACGTTTAACGGTAGCACTGACTGTTATAATGAATGTAACAACGTTTAACGGTAGCACTGACTGTTATAGTGCACGAAGCAACGTTTAACGGGAGCACTGACTGTTATAGTGCACGTAACGACGTTTAACGGTATCACTTACTGTTATAGTGCACGTAACAACGTTTAACGGTAGCACTGACTGGTATAGTGCATGTAACAACGTTTAACGGTATCACTGACTGGTATAGTGCATGTAACGACTATAATTGTTGCTTACACTTTTCATTGCCAATTAAAAAAAAAAAATTTATTTTACTAATACTATTACTGTTTATTTATTACAAATACGCCTTCTGTGTATGTCTCGAATATAGCGAAAAGAATGCTGACTCCATGCTCCCGCCGCTCATGCAGAAACTATTGAGTACGAGTTTCCAGTTACTTTGAAAACATTGCTAGCTGTACATGCATATTTGCAACCGCAAAGCGACAAGGAGAAAAATATCACATGATACCCTCTCAAGTGTAATAATACATTCTAACGCTTACACGTGCGAAATGATCACACCTCGTCACTGGTAGAGTGACATGATCATTTTCGCGCATATGCATGGTATGTCATTCATGTTGGCTGGTAAGTTACTTTGATGTTTCATTAACCGTTCTCTTTCATATTAATTATACCTTGTCGTTTTCCCGACAGCCCTCGAGTGTTTTTTGTAACAACAACAAAAGTGGGTATTAATTAATCATTACAAACGATTGAATTACACTTTACATTTTAATGGTTTGCAACACTGTTTCATTTCTGTTACCGTAGGCTAAGCCCTTTGGCGTAACACTTTTAGAATTTATTAAAGTTACGTATGCGGCTTCCGTGGCTTAGGAGTTGCGAGTCCGACTCGTAATTCCAACGTAACGCGATCGAAACCAACTGCTGGCTGCGTGGATTTTATCGTGGTATGGGACGTCGCAGTCGGCTCTGTGGCTAAGTCGATGAACGCTTCGTAATGCCAGGGTGTCGGGTTCAATCCCAGCTGCGGGCTATGCGCCTTGAGTTGGTTTTGACAGTGGTATTAAGAAAGCCGACCGTGCAGGGGCAATGACAAACTACTTGACGTAAATTTGCCTAGAGAAACCACACAACAGCCAGGGGCTGTTGGTGTTGGTTCTGCAACGTCCTGTCAAGGATACACAACTAACCTTTATGGGACATTGCAGGTCGACACAGCCTAAAATGGGTACCAGGGTTATTTCCTGGGGAAGCCGAGACTGCCTGCGTAATGCTGACCACATTACCCAACTATTGCCGATGGCCTGAAAAAATATAGGCGCTCTTCTCATATACTCGATGCGCCTAAAGGCGTAACAGGGGATCTTAACTTTTTTTTTTTTTTTAAAGTTACGCATAGAAAATGTTGTCAATTAATCTTTCCACACTTGGACTCGGGTCACTGGCTAGCGGCGATCCCGATTTTCAACATTTTGGTCCGCGAGTTGACTTAATGTAGTAACGCTGTAATGTAGTCCATATGACACTTCCTGGGGTCAAATTGTGTTCTTCTCAAATTCGAAACCTTTGCATTTTCCTAAGCAGGCATCCACTCCCACTGCCGTTCATATCTCGTAGTGTGGTTTCATTTCCAGTAAAGATTCATCCCTTCCAGGTCACAACTGGCGGGAGCACTCTTCCGGTGCTAGCACTGCTGGTGCATCTCTTGCCCTGGCCACCCCGAGAGCATTCCGTAAGCTGGTTCGCTACCTTGGTGCCGATGACTGATGTTTCTTCCCTGTTTAATCTTCTAAAAACGAGTTTCATAACCTGTGTGTGTGTGTGTGTGTGTGTGTGTGTGTGTGTTTGTGTGTGTGTGTGTGTGTGTGTGTGGAGCCTTGCCCTACCTAAGCCTTTCTAGAAATCGTATAACCCCCCCCCCCCCATCCCCTCGCGTAAATTAAATTTTGGACGAGTCCATTTTCGAATTGTCCCCTCAACAATCAAAATGTTCCCCTTAGCAGTTAAATTTCCCCCAAAAACTTGCCCCACGACATCTGTTTGGAGTGGGCCCCACGCTGGGAAACACTGGTCTAGAATCTGCTTTGCCCGGCTCTCTAGCGTAGTTGGTTAATCCTGACTTCGCGGTAACCGGGTGACGAACTCCTTGTGGTCCGGGTTCACTCCCGGGGGGTAGGCAGAAATTCCACATTTTATCTTAGATTTATGGTACCTATCATGGAATCAAGGCCAAATGTTTGCGATATCCATAGTACCGAAACAAAGGGTTAACAACTCATGGTTTCTGGAATCTACTTTACATCTTTGTCTCCACCAGCAATAACAATGTCTTAAAAGCGAGATATAAAACCTGGGTACACGTAACGTTAATCTCCCCACACCCGCTCATATACATACTAGCTCACTTCTTACTTGTAATTCCTGCACCTGTCACGTTGGAAAAAGTTACAGGGGTGCTCCGCAATGCCGTTGATATCGCGTGTTGTATATTTCAGCACATCAGCGCTTTTAACACTTCAAAAACATGAAGAAACTGGCCCTAACATAACCCCCAGATAGTTCTGAAACCTATGTCATAGGCTTTCTCTTTCTCTTTCTCGGTATGAAAATGTAAATGCAAGACAAGACAGAAAGCAAACAACAGAGCGAGACACACTTGTAACCTTCAGGAAAGTCGATCAGCCCAATAAACTTGTGAATGAAAAGTGACCTATCTATTTTCGGAGATTAACGTTACTTTAACCTAGAACCTGTTATCCCATCTTATAATAGAGTAACATAGCGTCCTCGAATACCGTTACTCAACATCCATATAACATATCATGCGAAACATTAAATTTGTCAGATTTTTAACCCGCTGAGAGTTAAATCACATGTAAATTGTTTTGTTTAGTATATTTTATCTGACAATATCATTTCAACTGCTTCCCTGAAGATCTAAGTGCCCACATATCTTGCCTGGCACTGACAAAATAAATTGCTTTCATTTCAAGCTTGAAATAAGTGATTGCAGGCTTGTCGTTGCTAGAATGCACCAGCTAGAAAGCCCTCACAAGTGTAGGGTGAGTGTTAATATTTATTTAGCAGATAAAAATGGAATGCAAACTTTGGCAAATCTGGCCAGTGTGAGTAGATGAGGTCACTAAACATGTCGTCGTCGTTTCAGAGGATAGAGAGGTAACAAAATTGAATTAATAATGTGGTTATGTTCTTATTCTATCACACAAAACGTTTTGTTTTCATAGAGAAGAGGTTAAACTGTTATGAGCTCTTAATGTCGTTCCGGATACCTTAATGCGCTTCACGTGTACAGGTGTTTCCGATATCCATATGTGGGTAGTAGCTGGGACTAAAGAGTGACCAGTTGCTTTCTTCTTCTTTTTTCTTCTTCTTCTTCTTCTTTTTCTTCTTCTTTCTTCCTTCTTCTTCTTCTTCTTCTTGCTTCTTCTTTCCTTTTTTCTTTTCTTCTTCTTCTTCTTCTTTTCTTTTTCGTCTTCTTTTTCTTCTTCTTCTTCTTCTTCTTCTTCTTCTTCCTTTTTCTTCTTCTTCTTCTTCTTCTTCTCTTTTTTCTTCTTCTTCTTCTTCTTTTTTTCTTCTTCTTCTTCTTTTTTCTTCTTCTTTTTCTTCTTCTTCTTCTTCTTCCCCTTCTTCTTCTTCTTCTTTTTCTTCTTTTTCTTCTTCTTCTTCTTCTTCTTCTTTTTTCTTCTTTTTTCTTCTTCTTCTTCTTCTTCCCTTTTTCTTTTTCTTCTTCTTCTTCTTTTTTTCTTCTTCTTCTTCTTCTTCTTCTTCTTTCTTCTTCTTCTTCCTTTTTCTTCTTTTTTTCTTCTTCTTTTTCTTCTTTTTCTTCTTCTTCTTCTTTTTCTCTTTCTTCCCTTCCCTTTTTTCTTCTTTTCTTCCCTTTTTTTCTTCTTCTTCTTCTTCTTCTTTTTCTTTTTTCTTCTTCTTCTTCTTCTTCTTCCCTTTTTCTCTTCTTCCTTTTTCTTCTTCCTTTTTCTTCTTCTTCTTCCCTTTTTCTTCTTCTTCTTCTTCTTCTTCTTCTTTTTCTTCTTCTTCTTCTTCTTCCTTCTTCTTCTTCTTCTTCTTCTTTCTTCTTCTTCTTCTTTCTTCTTCTTCTTCTTTTTCTTCTTCTTCTTCTTTC
>CAJHNH020000775.1:381319-466319 GCA_905116865.2 Candidula unifasciata
CGTTTGTGTGATGCCTTAGTTGGGTAGAAAGTCAGTCAGAAAGTCACCCACCAGGACATCACACAAGCGATAAACACCCGGGGACACAAAGTACCACCAAGCGAGTGAGGCTCACACGTGGAGAGGTCCCGGAGACCCCGTTTAGACCGGCTTTATTTATGGCCCCCGGCAAAAGCCAGGGTGGGGCTTCAAAATAACTGAAAATCGCATCTCACAAGGCGCGACAGTAGTACCTTTCTATGGATTTCCTTAATTGGTTAAGTTAGAGAAAACCAGCCTAAATATGTGAGACAAATTTTCTTTATTTTAAAACGAATCTCAGGTTGTTCCCCTGGGGGACCTAATATTCTTCTTCTTCTTTCGTTCGCATGAAATAAATTGTCTATATCTGCAAAGCTGTCTCTAGTATGAATTTCACTGTCTTTTGTAATTCACTAAGCGGCCCGTAAAGTTTGACTTCCACAAGTGTCTCTTTTGGCCAGAGGTTTTGCCTGAAAGCGTTGAATCTGGGACAGTCTTGAAGGATGTGATCTGTTGTTTCAGGTGCCAGTCCACAAGTACACATGGCTGATTGGCCAATCTTAAATTTGTTGTACATGTTTGAGCGAAGTCGATTGTGCCCTGTTCTAAGGCGAAGGATAATGACTTGCTCTGGTCTGTCCAAAATATGGTAATCATCTTGTGCCAGTTTCGGTGGCATTCTGATTGATTTGATCATTCTCTTCTTCTGTTGATAAGAGACTGGTATGTTAGGTTGTTCTTCAGTTGCACCTTCCTTAGCTAGTTTATCAGCTTTTTCGTTTCCGGGAACTCCACAGTGGGAAGGTATCCACTGCATTACTAATTTACAGCGGTTGCCTAGTTCGGATAATAGTGTCCGTATGCTTGGTAATTTTCCAGACTGGAGTGACTGAAGTACTGCTTTTGCATCTGTCAGAAATACGACTGGTTGTGAAAAATACCCTGTATTTAGTAGTTTCTCTGCCGCTATCTTGATGGCTTGAACTTCTGCATCATAGTTGTGACAGTGCTTTCCCGTTGGTAATTTGGCTGTATCCCTGGTATTATTAGGATACTCAATGTACACTCCCGCACCTCCGTTTCTGACTGCGCTTTCTGCTGACCCATCTGTGTAAACACGGACCCAAAGGTTCTGCGGGTATTCATCATTAAGTAGACTGAGGGTGGCTGTTTTGCGCTGCACACTGTTTTGTTCTTCCTTGTCAAATACCCCTTTCACTTCAGTCTTGATGTGTATTGGAAACTTATACTCCTCTCTCCAGGGGGTCCGTTCTGGGACAGCATTTAAGGATCTATCAGTTGCAGGTAAATCAGTGGTTTGTCTGCCGAGCCGTTTGGCCTGGTGGATAAAACTACTTCTCTTTAGTCGTCCCAAAGCTAAATTTTGGAATCTTTCATTCATAGGGTGACTGGGCATACTAAGAAACTTTTCTGCTTGTAAAAGCATCTTGGTGTCTCTGCGTTCACTCAGTGCTTGGGTCATCCCCATTTTCTCCATCACAGCTATAGGTGTTGATTTCATACTGCCTGTGGTAACTCTGAGTGCTTGATTTTGCACTTTGTCTAATTCTTGCAATGTGGTTTTTGATGCCGAACTCCATGCTGTTGATCCGTATTCAAGATGTGGTCGAACACTTTGTTGGTAAACTTTTCTAAGTATTTTCCCGCTAGCACCCCATGTGGTTCCACTTAGTTTTCTCAGAATGGCTACCCTCCTTCTGGCTTTGGTTGCTGCCTTGTTGATGTGTTTTCTCCATGTTAATCTATCATCAAACGTTACGCCGAGGTATGTGGGCTCCTTATCCTCTCTCAGGGGTACTCCATTTATGTGCATGACACCTGATTTTTGTTTAACAGAAAGGGTAAAGAGGGTGGTGCTGCATTTGCCTATGTTGATGCTGACACACCATTTGTTGGCCCAATCAGCCATTGCATCTATGGCTCTTTGTAGCAGCCTGGTGGCCACTGTCGCATTTTCATTTGTACACCAGAGTACCAAGTCATCAGCATACATTGCAGCTTTAATTCCATGGGGTAGTTCAGAAAGCAGGTCGTTGTTATAGACTAGGAAGAGTGTGGGGGACAGAACACCTCCTTGTGGGACGCCATGGCGCAGCAAAACTTTCTTACTCTTAAGTCCATCTATCTGTACTCGGGATCTTCTGTTATACAAGTATGCTTTCACCCATTTGTACATTCTCCCATTCACCCTGCAGTCTCTCAGTTTCTTCAGTAGACCTTCTTTCCAGACCTTGTCAAAGGCTTTCTTCAGATCTATCCATGCCGTTAGCACTAGCTTCTTTTCCTGGAAGGCATCCTCAATTTCTTGTGAAAGGTAAGTTGTCTGGTCTTCTGTGGAGTAGCACTGTCTAAATCCTGCCTGCTGAAGCGTGAAAATGTTTTCACTTACCAAGTACCATTGGAGTCTAAGGTTGACAATACGTTCCATTGTTTTACAGAGGCAGCTGGTAAGACTGATCGGTCTATAGCTGGAGGCATCAGAACTGTCCTTTCCTGGTTTAAGCAGAGGTATTGTGATTGCTTCTCTCCATATTTGAGGAACTTTGCCACTGGTCCAACAATGATTAAAGATCTGTAGCAGCTTTTTTTTGGCAGTTGTTCCAAGGTTCTTGATCATTTCGTTGGTGATACCATCAATTCCAGGTGATTTTCCCATTCTCAGCTTTGATATTGCTAACTCTAACTCGCTGGATGTAAGTGCTGCCACCAGTGCCTCAGGAATTATATCTTTTTGTCTTATATGTTGTTTGTTTTCTTGAACCTCTCGCTGTTTCTCTGGGCTGACATTAATGTTGCTGTCTTCTGCAAAGGAATCTGCAAAGTGGTCAGCTGCCTGTTTTCTTGTTAGGATGGCTCCCTCTTTGCATAGTGCAATATTACCATTTCTTCCTGGGGGACCTAATATAAATAACCTAACGGTTGAACTGGGTTTCTGAGACGTTCGCCCTGGTGATTCTCACCTGAATGGTGGCACTTTGTGTCCAGCTAATCTTGTCACTCTCTTGGTGGGGTGCAATTTTTTGTTTTTGTTTTTGAACCCCACCCTGGCTTTGGCCGGGGGTCCTAAATATAGCCAGGCTTGACATATGGCCTAATGGCTGAACGGGGTTTCCCGGACCTCTCCACGGGTGATCCTCGTCTGCATGGTGGTACTTTGTGTCACCTGGTGTTTATCGCTTGTGTGATCTACTGGTGGGGTACAACTTTCATACATAATACTTTTTGCCACCGGGTGTTTATCACTTGTTGTGTGATCCTGGAACGGTTGAACTTCATTCATTTATTTGTTTAACCATTTCATACTATTGCGAACGTATTATTATGTTGTTTGCCACCAAACATATCATGAATAAAAGTCTGTGGTTGAGCACAAGCAAGGAAATCAAAGTCACAGTTCTGAGACCGGGCAACTTCCATGTAGCAACATGCTGATGTGATTCGAAGATTATCGCGCAATCATTAGGAAGAAAATAGTGGCTTTTGAGCTGGGAAAAAAGTGGAATTTTCAGAATACTGTGAACCAGGAAAAAAAAACGTTCTTAAAGATGATAACAACAATTAGGATTAGGAATTAGACATCATCTTGTCACGGTGACTAAACAAAATTGCAGTCCTATCAAGCGCCACGGCAGGGGCCGACCAGCACAGAGATGGACACAAAATATGAATGCCACCTTTGGTTGGACAGTGCATGAGGCGGGAAGGTGGCCAGAGATAGTTTCTTTCCAGAAGAGAGCGACTTTCTTCAAAGTACTTGCTTTATGATGGTCATATAATAATAATTTAAATAATAATTCGGTTTACACGTATTATTATTTTTGCACATTTAAACAAGACTTGTAGCTCATCCCACGCCCCCTAGAAAATTAGTGTTGGGCTGTTTGTGTTTTTATGGGCGCTTCTAGACCAGTTTACATATGTGCAATCTTCTACACTTTAAGTGTGTATATTTTTGTGATGTTGCACGTTCGGAACAGCAGCCTCGTAGCTAGACATGAGGTGAGTGGATACCCTGCTATACCAGTGTTGATGTTAATGCTTCATGGCCAACGGGTCACCCCATAGTTGCTCCGCTCCTGTGCCAACGAAAAACACACATAATGTTCTTCACAGTCCCTTGTGGAAAGACTGACAGACTGTTGTCTCAGCATATGCACTAGCATATACACGCATTAAAAGCATACGGTAGCCATCAGAAGTGCTAACACAAACAGTCGGACATTAGAAATGCAATTCAGCATCGACGGTAGCAGAGGTAACCAACAAATCAGCAGTTGCACACGCGATCAATATTAATCACATAAGGGCATCACCAATATTGCGACGACGGGCCAGGCGCCATTAACTGAATCTACAGTTCACAACAGCACGTTGGTCACAGTCAAAAAATATTCTAAATAAAATCCGCAGCTAACAGTGTCGCACAATGCACTCAACTTAGTAGCTGGGCAACAAAACTATATGCTTTAAGTCTACAAATGGAGCAAAAATACAACGGCCACCGTCTGGCAGAAGCTAAAACTTTGCCATGACTCAAAACAGTGGCCGTGCCTAGCGTCCATACCACTGTTTACCAAATGTTATTGGCACAATTTTATAGCAAGCTCTGTATGGGCGTCACCTTTTCTTTGGATTAAACAAGAGAGACCGAGAGAGGGATTTTGCTGCATGGGCAACACAAGGCCTGTACAAAAAAGCCTGGTATTGTATCTTATAGAAAATTAATTTGGAGCCTGGTAAAAGCTGGATTCCTGTGCATCATTTTAACACAACACAACAGTACAGTCTGGAAAGACCAGAAAATGTGATAATTATACAACAGAAAGTTTCTTTGTCAACAAAGGAGTTAGACAGGAATGCACACTATTCTTCTTTTTGTTCAATTTGGCCATTGACTGGCTGAAGAAGGAAGTTACACGAGTTAGAAAAAGAGGCATCAGGTGGTTACTCACCTCTGTTTTAGAGGATTTGGACTATGCAGATGGCATCAGCCTTATATCAAGCCGTCATATGGACAATCAGGAAAAGATTGAAAGACTTAACAACAGCCTTCAGATAGGACTAAAAAAAAACACACCAGTAAAACTAAAGTAATGCGAAATAATTACAAAACAGAAAATCCAATTATCCTAAATGATGAAGCAATAGAGAAAGTTAAAGAATTTACATACCTCGGTAGTAAAGTTACTCTAGATGGAAATTCTTAAAAGGATGTGACATCAAGAATAAACTATGCAAATCAAGCATTTGCCATGTTTAACAATATATGGAAGACTAGGGGATTTAGTTTGAAGACAAAACTCAAAATATACAAGAGCAATATTTTAGGAATACTTTTATACAACAGTGAGTGTTGCAAAATGACAGCGGGAATCACACATAAACTTGATATTTAAAAAAAAAAAAAAAATGCTAAAGGAGAAAACTACGAATATTTTGGCCAAACAAGATCACAATAAAGAACTAAGGAGGAAAACAGAATGTGTCTCACTTGCAAATGTTATCAAAATAAGACGATGGAGATGGTTTGGCCATGTTTGCAAAATAGACTGTGATACTGGCAAAAACAGCTCTCTTGTGGACAGCATATGGGAAAAGGAAACGTGGACGACCTACAGAAACCTGGAGAAGGACAATAAAACGGGAAATGAAGGAATGTAAACTGACATGGGATACCATGGGCAGAAAAGCAGCAGACCGGCAGCAATGGAGATCACTTGTGAATGCCTTGTGTGTCAAAAGCGACATGAAGAGGATATAGAGATGGATACAGATATCATCATCAATTGTTTCTGAGAAAAAAAAAAAAAATGGCCACGTACAACCAGCATCCCCACAGGAGAGCTGTGATCTACAACTGTGACTAGGTTATGTACTCCATATAAAATAGTGTTATCTATAATTGTGACTTGGTTATGTACACCACATAAAATAGTGTTATCTACAATTGTGACTAGGTTATGTACTCCATATAAAATAGTGTTATCTATAATTGTGACTAGGTTATGTGCTCATATAAAATGGTGTTATCTATAATTGTGACTAGGTTATGTGCTCCATATAAAATAGTGTTATCTATAATTGTGACTAGGTTATGTGCTCCATATAAAATGGTGTTATCTATAATTGTGACTAGGTTATGTGCTCCATATAAAATAGTGTTATCTATAATTGTGACTAGGTTATGTGCTAATATAAAATGGTGTTATCTATAATTGTGACTAGGTTATGTACTCCATATAAAATAGTGTTATCTATAATTGTGACTAGGTTATGTGCTCCATATAAAATGGTGTTATCTATAATTGTGACTAGGTTATGTGCTCCATATAAAATGGTGTTATCTATAATTGTGACTAGGTTATGTGCTCCATATAAAATGGTGTTAATAAATAAATTGTGACTAGGTTATGTGCTCATATAAAATGGTGTTATCTATAATTGTGACTAGGTTATGTGCTCCATATAAAATGGTGTTATCTATATAATTTGACTATGGTTAAAATGGTGCTATCCATATACTAAATGTGTATATTATCTATAATTGTGACTAGGTTATGTCATATAAATAAAATTGTTATCTATAATTGTTACTAGGTTATGTGCTCCATATAAAATGGTGTTATCTATAATTGTGACTAGGTTATGTGCTCCATATAAAATGGTGTTATCTATAATTGTGACTAGGTTATGTGCTCCATATAAAATGGTGTTATCTATAATTGTGACTAGGTTATGTGCTCCATATAAAATGGTGTTATCTATAATTGTGACTAGGTTATGTGCTCCATATAAAATGGTGTTATCTATAATTGTGACTAGGTTATGTGCTCCATATAAAATTATGGTGTTATCTATAATTGTGACTAGGTTATGTGCACAATTTAAAATGGTGTTATCTATAATTGTTACTAGGTTATGTGCTTAAATAAAATTGTGTTATCTATAATTGTGACTAGGTTATGTGCTCCATATAAAATGGTGTTATCTATAATTGTGACTAGGTTATGTGCTCCATATAAAATGGTGTTATCTATAATTGTGACTAGGTTATGTGCTCCATATAAAATGGTGTTATCTATTTTTGTGACTAGGTTATGTGCTCTATATAAAATGGTATTATCTATAATTGTGTCTAGGTTATGTGCTCCATATAAAATGGTGTTATCTACAGTTTTGACTAGGTTATGTGCTCCATATAAAATAGTGTTATCTATAATTGTGACTAGGTTATGTGCTCCATATAAAATAGTGTTATCTATAATTGTTACTAGGTTATCTGCTCCATATTAAATTATGTTATCAATAATTGTGACTAGGTTATGTGCTCATATAAAATGGTATTATCTATAATTGTGACTAGGTTATCTGCTTCATATAAAATTGTGTTATCTATAATTGTTACTAGGTTATGTGCTGCATATAAAATGGTGTTATCTATAATTGTGACTAGGTTATGTGCTCCATATAAAATGGTGTTATCTATAATTGTGACTAGGTTATGTGCTCCATATAAAATTGTGTTATCTATAATTGTTACTAGGTTATCTGCTCCATATAAAATGGTGTTATCTATAATTGTTACTAGGTTATGTGCTCCAAATAAAATAGTGTTATCTATAATTGTGACTTGGTTACGTGCTATATATAAAATGGTATTATCTATAATTGTGACTTGGTTATGTGCTCCATATAAAATGGTGTTATCTATAATTGTTACTTGGTTATGTGCTCCATATAAAGTGGTGTTATCTACAATTGTGACTAGGTTATGTGCTTCATTAAAATGGTGTTATCTATAAGTGTGACTTGGTTATGTGCTCCATATAAAATGGTTTTATCTATAATAGTGACTAGGTTATGTGCTCCATATAAAATGGTGTTATCTATAATTGTGACTTGGTTACGTGCTCCATATAAAATGGTGTTATCTATAATTGTGACTAGGTTATGTGCTCTATATACAATGGTGTTATTTATAATTGTGACTAGGTTATGTGCTCTATATACAATGGTGTTATTTATAATTGTGACTAGGTTATGTGCTCTATATACAATGGTGTTATTTATAATTGTGACTAGGTTATGTGCTCCATCTAAAATGGCTTATCACTGCATACGGTCGAAAGCCGTGAAAAAGACCCCTACAGTGTTGATGCGGTCAAAGGGGACAGATACAAATACTGTCCAGTTCGGCGACGAAGTTGTCTGCCGGCGAGCCAATGTGCGACCCGTTCGCCGATAATGTAAACATGATCTGTTTTCGATTCCCGGCACAGTAACTATGGCTTTCGATATTTATGGTGTCTAATGTGTTCTTCTTTCTTTCTAATTCTTTCTATGAGTGCCCATCAGTACATTTTCTGTTACTTTATTAATATATAATATTTAACGGCCTCAAGGGTTCCCATTCTGTTTATTAATAGCAAAGCAAAGACACTTTTAGCTTTTTGAGTCTCGGGGAACGCATCATACGTTCATAGTATCCTACGTAAAAGCCCAGTGAAAGCATGCTACGTTGATTTTCTATGTCTTTACTACACATCGGGCCTGGGCTGCTAAACCCCCTGGGACTCAAAGAGTTTAAGCTACACTCTGTGAGGGAGTTGGCGGCGATGGGGTGGAGGTTCTAACACAGTGAAACGGTTAACGGCTTCTCAAAGAACTGTGGTATACCGTGGAACCCCGTGTGAGAAATCCTACGATACGCCTTTCACAGTATTCATACAGGCTTAATTATTAGTGCTGACACGCTCAAGCGAATAGAAATACCGTAATTGGCGATAACAACAGAACTGACCCCTGCAGACTAATGAACAGGAACCAGGAGCCATCTCCCCGGGTCGGCAGATTGACAGCGACACGGCCAGGTGATGAAGTGGCCGTTATTTGTCTGTCGTCGTTCGCGTCTCCGCCCTCAGACTGCAGGCGTCGGCCTTCCCAGGGCCAGACAGCACGTGACGCTAGCATCAGGAGCCCGACGTCACTCATGTGGCGGGCTTCCGCTCTCCTCCGTCTGGCCGCGCGGGAAGATTGGGATCTGAAGGAAAGACAGAAATATATCATAGCAGACGTCGACTATTGTCAGTTAGCGTTAGGCTCGACGTCTTGGAGGGGGAGGTGAAAGTGGTGTCTTTGGAGGGTAGGTGGCAGGGCTGCCGAAATTTGTTTAAAACAGTAACAAACATTTTTATGTATGAAGAGGTATTAAAGCACTCGAAAAGGTACCATCTGTTCTTTCCCACCATTTTTAATTTAAAAAAAAAAGTCTTGTTCAGCCAGAATCTCTGAATGGGGAGCATTTGGTTATAATTATGATGTAAATTATTTGCGCCATTTAAAATAGCTAAACATTGCTCACCACCAAGTATCCCTTAAAAGGACTCTTGCCGTGGACCCGGCTCGCTAGCGTAGTTGGCTAAACCGGATTGCGCGGTGGCCGGGTGACGAACTCCTTGTGGTCCGGGTTCACGCCCGGTGGTTGGCAGAATAGCCACATTTCTCCCAGATTTACGGTATTTATCACGGAATCAAGGCCGAAAGATTGCGATATCCATAGTACCGAGCCTAGGGGTTAACAACTCATGGCTTCTGAATACTATTTAAAAAAAAAGACTTTTGTAGTGTTGATGTGATCAAGGGAGACAAACCCAAATATTGTCCCAAATTACGACTAATTCATTGTGCGACTCGGTCGTCGATACTCACCAAATGCTTCATAAAAACAATATTTTAAACATTTGAAAACACATACACACACACACACAAACACACACACACTCATATATATATATATAATTAACCTAGCTTACATTATTTGACAAAATGTAGCATTCCTTACGCCCTTTTCATGACGTAATTTTTTGTTATGTGAAGCCCCACTCTGGCTTTTGCCGGGGTCCGCAATATATGCAGGCCATAAATATTGCCAATTGTCTGAACGCGGTTTCTGGGACCTCTCCACGGCGATCCCTATCCACATGGTGGCACTTTGTGTCATCGGGTGTTTATAGCTTGTGTGATGTCCTGGTGGGGTAGAAAGTCAGTCAGTCAGTTATTTGCCCGAAATCAGATTCTTTGTCCATTACCTCATTGCTGTATATTTTGCCGCTTATAGTATGCAATTTGTTGGTTCTTTTGAAGCCCCACCCTAGATTTTGCTGGGGGAACTGAATATATCCGGGCCATAAATATGGTCTAACGGCTGAAAGGGGGTTTTATGACCTCTTTACGCGTGATCCTCATCCGTATGGTGGCCCTTTGTGTCACCGGGTGTTTATAGCTTGTGTTGATGTCCTGGTGGGGTACAACTACATGCGACAACCTCATTGCCGTATCATTTTCCCCTCCCAAGTTGTTACACAGCTGCTGTGGCATCTTCCAGTTGGCGCAGTTAATGTTTTGGAGCACTACTGTGATCATATCAATGTATTTATTGTTAAACTCTTGAAATTAGAGCGATTTTCTTAAATCTTAACATTGTTAGCAGGGAGAAAGCTGAAACGTACAAAAAAAAAAAAAAAAAAAAGAGCTTGGTACCAAAGGAACAGGTTTGCTGGGTAAGGGATAGTACTAAATTGTAGGAAAGTACCAATTTCGGCAGCCCTGGTAAGGGCACGGGGTGAAAAGTCTAAAGAAGAAGAAGGAGCTCAGCAGAAAGATGAGATGGATAAGGAGGAAGTGGAACAAGTGGGAGAATGCAGACAATCGGCAGGTGAAGGGAATGAACAAGTCAATGAAAAGATAACAGATAACGGTAGTTTCAGTTGCCGTCACTGGCCTTGGGGTGGGAAAAGCTATCCTTTACATAATGTGGACCAGTGTTCTTCAGACATTTTACACAGCCAGACCAGGAAAATATAAGGTTAGTTGCGTATCCTTTACAGGACGTTGCAGAACCAACCCCAGCAGCGTCTGGCTGTTTTGTGGTTTCTCTAGGCAAATTTACGTCCAGTAGTTTGCCATTGCTTGATGAAGCGTTCGCATCGACTTAGCCACAGAACCGACTCCGGAAAATATAGGCAGTTTATTTTGAGTACCGGCTGATGTCGGAGGCAGATAACACGTTTGGTGATACAAGTAAATGTTATACCTTTTCCAGAATAAGGCAAACCACTCGACGTAAATTTGCCTAGAAAAACCACAGCAGCCAAAAATTGCTGGGATTGGTTTTGTAAGGTCCTGTAAAGGATGCGCAACTGACTAACTAACTAACTAACTAACTAACTAACTAACTAACTAACTAACTAACTAACTAACTAACTAACTAACTAACTAACTAACTAACTAACTAACTAACTAACTAACTAACTAACTAACTAACTAACTAACTAACTAACTAACTAACTAACTAACTAACTAACTAACTAACTAACTATCTGGCTGGCTGGCTGGCTGGCTGGCTGGCTGGCTTGGCTGGCTGGCTGGCTGGCTGGCTGGCTGGTTGGCTGGCTGGCTGGTTGACTAGAATAAGGGTTATTTCTAGCTTACACACTGCTTGCTGTCTTTGACAATTTTCGCGGTGATATCTCAGTATCTTCCAAAGTGCGACTCTCGTACCAACGTCTGAAAGAAACAAAGATGTTTACTTTCCCCCTTCTAAACCACCCGACACGGGATTCGAAACCTGGTAGGTCCAAGATTAAAGTGTGAAACGAGTTCATTTACCTTTAGGAACAAAGCTGCTCCAAATGTAGAGAGCAATTTTTATATATTAAATCCAGTAATAAATTATAATTATTTAAAAAAGGCGAAACCTGCTGCTTAGAGGTTAAAAAAACACAGCTATCTATGACTGGAGCGTTGTTTCTGTAGGCCAAACGCTGCAATAAAATCAATTTGATATATCGGTTCGGTTTTTATTATAACTATGTCTTCTGCTTCCAACGCTACGCTGTCAAGTATATCGCCTTATTCGTCGACAGTGATGTATCGGCTAAATAATGCAATGCTACATAATGTGGGAGACATCTTTGAGAGATCCATTTGGAAATAACAGGGGATTAGTGCCTGGCTACGGAGCACAAGTTGAAAAACACTGTTCTAGGCTACAGTACCTCTAATAGGATCGTGTTGACTGCTTTCCAGACAATTTGCAGGAAATTCCTAAACCTGTTTGGTGCCCGTTAAGATCATACAGCTTTTCCGTGGCAACTTACGAATGTGAGTCGTGGGCTCATGCAATTATTGGAGAAAATCATGTCAGCATTTGAACTTTTTTGCTCCAGAAATGTTGTAGGTAAAAAAGAAAAGTTCTTAAGAAAGAGAATGGGAGCTTTTGAGCTGAAATGCTATAGAAAGATTCTCAGAATATCTTGGACAAAGAAGAGGAGAAATTTTGACATCTTAGAAGATCTTAACATCAAGAAAGATTGGCTAATAAACAGCATCCTTTCTTAAAAGCTGCAATTTTTGGTCATATCAAGCGCCATGACGGACTGGAAAAAATTATAGCAGAAGGCATGGTACCAGAAAGGAGGGGCAGGAGCCGAACGACACGAAGATGGGCACAGGATATAAGTGACTCCTTGAGTATGAAAGTACATGAGGCGGGAGAGCTGACGAGAGTTTCTTTCAGGCAGACTGTGATGAGAGCGACGTTCTGCAAAGGACCTGCTACATGATGATGGAAAAAAAAAGAAAAATAGACGCATTACTATCTTCTTCTTCTTCTTCTTCTTCTTCTTCTTCTTCTTCTTCTTCTTCTTCTTCTTATTATTATTATTATTATTATTATTATTATTTATTATTATTATTATTATTTTTATTATTATTATTATTCTGTTATCTCATCGTACTGCTGAGAGACTTATGGATAACTTCGGGTTTTTTTAAAAAGACGCAGTTTAAAAACTGGCCATCCCTTCTCTTTGGCCTCATTGATGCTGTCATTGCATAGTCTGCTTGGTCTTCCCCTTGTTCTGTGCTCAGTTTATTTCTTCAGCATGGCTCTCTGTGGCAGTTGGTACCATGGCTTTCTCATCAGATGGATAAACGTGATATCGGTTGTTAACATTTTTTGTAGCATAAATAAAAAAAAGGAAAAATGGGAGCGGGTTCACTCATGGGGCTAATTATAGTTTAAGAGCATAATAATAATAATAAAAAAAATAATAATAATATTAATAATAATGCACTAAAGAGAAAATCGATAAAATAAAATGTTTGAAATCATTTGAAATCTGTTAGCTAAAACGTATAAAGAGACTTTTCGTAATGGCTAGTGGGGGTGGCTTTAACATAGAGAAAAGGGGAGTGGGCGCTAGGCTCAGTTGAGTGTAGAGGAAAAGGGGTGGGTGGAGAATTGGACAGAGGCTGAAAAAGGCTGAGGAGGGGGAAGTGGGTTGATTCGGTGCTTTCGTTTTTATTCACCACAAACAGACAGTTCAAAATTTCGGGGGTAGTAGATAGGCTGATTGCAGTCGTCGGACCTGGACTGCACTCTTTCTTGGAAAGTAGGTGGGTTAGGGTTAGGTCCAGTTCTGGGTGTTTTAAGGTAGTTAAAAACACAACAAAGCCGGGAAACCCGGTCTTACCACTCTATAAAATATTGGACTATCCCCGTGACATTACCTGGGGGGGGGGGTGACTTATTACGAAAGAACCGTTGATTGTAGCTAACTTTGCAACCAGGTAATTGTATGTATCGAAGTTCCACTTCGTCAACAGTGTCCAGAGTGCATATGCTGTTTTTTTTAATTTGCAGAATGGGGAAAATGTTATATTTAAAGGTGGTGCTAGTTGGAGCTGAAGAGCTTCGTGCTGTGTGCGACGCTGTCTGCAGCTGACCAGCTGCCCCGTGGAGAAAGCCCTAGCTATAATGGATTGAATCCAGTGCACTGAGGCCGAACCTCTTACTATTTGTGATGGCACCAATCCCCGTTCCATTATGCTATAAGGCATGATATGAATCACAGCCCCTGATGGTGGCCAGTGCCACAAGCCACACCTGATGGCGTTAAGAAGAATTTCCCACAACAAATGAATGCAAATTTATGACTATTGTTGGGTACTTTCTTATTAGCCGACCACAAACATGGGAAATCCACATTTCACATGACAGTCACATATTTTAGAGTGTGGTAGAATTAGCGTATAGTTTTGGTTAGGGTTAGTGTAAGGGTTAAGGTTAGAGTTAGGTTTAAGTAGACGCGCGAAAACCTTGTCCTTGGAGGAAACGCGCCAAAGCACAGAAAACAAGGAAACCCCGCTCTTACCACCCTCTAAAATATTGGACTGTTCCGTGACGTCATTTGTAATCGGTTAAAAAGAAATCCCCTATTATTGCGATAACATAGATTCGACATAATCCTTCCGAGGTGCCCATCCCTACATTGGTGTGCAGTCCTGTTAACTTTTGTCCTTACTCTTTTAAAGATCATCTTTATGGCACAACGGACATGACCATAAGTGCTCCGATTTTTTCTTGAGTATGTCTTTTAGTACTTTTAGACTAACACCTCCTATTCTGTTCTGGTTGATGCAGGTCCTTCTGTATATCCCCGTTAACCTGTTTGGCTTATAAATAGAGAAGGCCGTGGTTGATGTAACGCATGGTTTTCTAGTCTCGTAGCTCAAATGGGTATACACCCAGGGTATGGAGTCTATTCAGGGAAATATCATTTTCCACGAAACTGAAAGCCTCACATCGTTTATTTTCACGTATGGAATTGTTGATGTCTCTCCTGTCCATAGATCGTCCATTCCTGATAGTCGCACTGCCAGCCAGGGTGTCTACTCTCTCATTGCCGTTCACACCAGCATGCCCTACAACGACTGCATGCAGCCTATCTACCACCCCCTAAAATATTAGACTGCCCCGTGACCTGTGGATTTCCCCTGTTTGGGGTAGGATATTAATAAAGTACTGACTGAATTACTGACTCGCGATTTTAAATTTGCCCAAAAGTGTGACACCAGCATAACAAGTTTGGAAAGCTCTGCCTTGACTACTCTACCATCCTCCATCCCCAATGTGTCTAGCAGAATGACCCTTCAAAGATTGAGCATTGGGAAAGCATTTGTGATGCGTGTGTCAGGGGTCATGAGGCGCGTGGCAGGGTCACAGCACGTGTGATACATGGTTATTCAACCCGCGCTGACAGACGCGCTTTATTGTACTTCTCATATTCGCCTCTGACTCCCTGATCTTGATAAGTATGAAAAGTTATGAGTGCTGTTATGTAGTTCATTGCTGATACACTCAAAGCACATCATCACTGAAATCAACTTCAGGCAAACTGTATGAGAATGTGGTCAGAATTTACACGAAAAAGTCCGATGTACAACATATTCCGCCCTGTTACCAATAACATTATCATCCGATCATCGCTACATTATTCTAAATAACTTATATTAGCTAACTCTAACACAATAACTCAAACCACTATCATGTGGCGTAGCCACACTGCCGTTGTCCAGACCATCCGCTAGGACGTCCGGTCAAAGACTTTCCTAAGCCGGTTCACAACCTGAGCTCACTTCCGTTTCTTCCGGTAGTTCCCCTGGCTTCTGTGACTGATGTGCATACCGTGACAATCACATGCCCATGCTTTGTTGACAGTCCCACACTCACCCGATCTCCACCCCTTCCATGATTGTGACGACCTACTCCACAACTGATTATTCTATTTACGGGGTGCCTCGAAAGATTTTTCTAGCAGAAACCAATTCTGACTAATTCCTGTCGTAAACGTTTGAACACATCGCCCGCCTATTCCCCTACTAAAATAATTGCTATTCCTCTAATGAGCTTCTCAGTTCAGATCGTCACTGGTACCCTACCAGCAATTTCCCCGCTGGCGCTACGCCCCTGAGACAGAAGACGGCGAGGCGAAGGAATGCGCCCCTGCGGTCTGACACTTCCGTCTCGGCGGTGCCAAGAAAATAGTGCACGTTGTTGCGCGGAAGAATCTGTCATCTCCAGTCTGTGTCACGTGACACAACATGGCGAGACCTGGGGCAGATCTCAGGTATTTGGAATAAACAGACCTGAACTCTTATTATTTTTTCCCCTTTTTTGTTCACGTCCTCACTTAAAGTACAAGTTTCTCCTATTTTGGACATGACAGCAGAACTGAAAAAGAATTTAAAAAAAAAAAGATGGGGATGTAAATAATGCGAATATAAACAATTTATTTTCGGGTTTATTTTGATGTATCTCGTCAGGTGTGTTACCAGGAAGGACCCTTAAGGGTATCAAAGAATAGTAGTAGTAATAGCGCACCCTACCAGGCATACTGTAAGAGGCGACTAGGCTGAGGATTGCGCTTCAATTAATACTTACCTGGCACAGGTAATTAACCTGTGCGTCCTTTTTAGGATGAAATTTGTCGTTATTTGAAACCACACCCTGGCTTTTGCCAGGGGCCGCAATATAGGCAGGCCATAAATATGGTCAATTGTCTAAACGCGGTTTCTGGGACCTCTCCACGGTGATCCTCATCCACACTGTGGCACTTTGTGTCATCGGGGTTTTATCGCTTGTGTGACGTCCTGGTAGGGTAGAAAGTCAGTCAGTCAGGATTGCGCTTGGGTTGGATACCTATTCCTTTAGAAACGATAGCCACAAAGTGAAAAGTCAAAACGAGAGGGGGAAAAAAATAAGAAAAAAAGAAAAGCCTAAAAGACCCAATAGGCGGAGGGATGGGAAAGGGAGTTTTTCTAGTAAAGGAATAGAAGAAGTAAGATACGGTGTGGAGAACGCTGAAAGGAATCCGGATCTTCGACTTTATTCCTTTCAAGTAAGAAAGATAGTTGGTATCTGGAATGTGAGAACTTTGTACGATGTAGGTCTGCATCAACGTGAGATGCCATCAATAATATGCGGAAATTAGCCCAGTTGAAACTCCACTAGATGCCAAACGACTGGTTGAGGCTTGGCCAATATTTTATTGACCAATCTGCATTCGGTGGGCTCCATCAGGGCCTGAACCCACGACCTTTTGATCCGCAGGCGGGCGTCTAGCCGCTACACCACAGAAGCTACTCGAATGGTTGATTTGAACACTGATATATATAAAAAAAAAAAAAAAAGTTTTTATAGAAGAGATAAAGAAATCGAGATGTTTCGCAACACAACTTGATGAATCAACCGACATGTTTAATCATGCTGTCCTTCTTTACTTGGCTAGATTTAGTGAGTAAGTAAAGTAAAGTAAAGGACCCTTTTCCATACCTTTAGGCGTATAGGGCATATAGGGCTAGACCTATATTTTATAGACCAATGGGATTTAGTGAGGATGATGCTTAAGTGAAAAAACTTCTTTGTGGCTTTTATATACATAGGTCTTTTTAATGCACTTGATTGATATGTTCAAGAGCAAATACATATAAAAAGGAAGAGGTTGTTGGTAAATGGTAAATAAAAAGAAAGAGACTTAGAAATGGTGTAGCCACAACCTACGTAAAGATGAACAAATCCATCACACAGACCACCTGAGAAGCCCAAGACAAATACAGAAAACCACGACACTGCGCTACAGCCTGATATCATTGAGATCACAAAAGAAGAAAAAGAAGAAGAAGAAGAAGAAGAAGAAGAAGAAGAAGAGAAGAAGAAGAAGAAGAAGAAGAAGAAGAAGAAGAAGAAGAAGTAGAAGAAGTAGAAGGAAGAAGAAAAATAAGTAGAAGAAGAAGTAGAAGTAGAAGAAGAAGTAGAAGAAGAAGATGAAGAAGATGAAGAAGATGATGAAGAAGATGAAGAAGATGAAGAAGAAGAAGAAGAAGAAGAAGAAGAAGAAGAAGAAGAAGAAGAAGAAGAAGAAGAAGAAGAAGAAGAAGAAGAAGAAGAAGAAGAAGAAGAAAAAGAAGAAGAAGAAGAATGAACTGAGAATGGCTTGTACAAATAATTTTACACTTTGAAATAAATATTATTTTCCCGAACTGGACACTAGTTCCCACAATGGGTTATGGAAGAAAAGGGGAGGGGGGAGGGATGGAGGGGGAGGAGACGACCAGTATGTCTTCATGGCTAAACTGCGTGTGTATGTGTGTGCACGCACACGTGCATGCGCGCTGTCTCTACAATGTGGAGTGGCTGTAGTAGATTTACTGTCATTAGAGGTAGATATACTGTCATTAGAGACATTACACTGTGAGGCCCCAATTCTTCCTTCCTAGGACTCTCGTACCACCATCACGAAAATACGACATGGATCTTTATACACCCCACCCGTCTCATACATCTACCCTGGTACGTCCAAGAATGTGAAATGCGTTTACTAACATCTAAGCCACATCTCAGCACTGAACTCTGCATTCCACACCAGGGCTGCCAATAGGACTTTTTTGAAAAACCCAGCTAAGATGACCAAAAACCCAAGCAATACATAAGCCAAAAACAAAAGGAAAAAACCCAGATGGTTGAAAACTACAAATTTTAAAGTTACGAAACAAAACCTTTACTCATTTTTATATAAAAATATATTTAACCCCCTCCCCCCCCTCCCCCCTCTCCCCCCGATCTCAAAATTTGAGCCCAAGGCTTCGAATAAAAACCCATATCTGGGGGTAAAAACCCCACCATTTGCAGCCCTGGTCCACACTTCCCATCTTTATTAACTCACGTTTAAGCGGTCCCGTTACAGAATTTGATGTTGCCCCGCGAAGACAGTTTCAGCGCGAGAGCCCGCCTGTGTGACAGGGTTTATAGTGCCGCAGGTGTGCAAATTTACGGGTCTTATCAATGTCTCCACAAACGCCGTGGTAAGATAGCGAGGGCGGGAATAATACCACAGATTGTGCACACCTTCCACTGTAAATCCCTGTTGTAAATTGATATCATCATCATTATTATCATCATCGTTGTCATCACATAAATGACCACCATAGTCATCACCATAGTAATTGTTACCACGATCGTCATATCAAAGCTTGGTTAAGGTAGTGCTGCAGAGGTTAATCTCCTTTTCCTCCTCCTCATTAATTTCTTCTTCTTCTTCTTCTTCTTCTTCTTCTTCTTCTTCTTCTTCTTCTTCTTCTTCTTCTTCTTCTTCTTCGTTTGCGCCCATCCGACACTTCCGACGTGTGCAGGCATTTGTTATCTTGGTTACCGTTCAAGTAATCTAACAATCCTGTAGTTAATCAAGTCTTTTAAAAAAAAAGGTAGCAAATTTGAGAGAAGTGAAGAAAAGGGAAAGCAAACAGTTTATGTCAGCTGTATAACACCAATTACAGTGAACAAATAGGGGACATTAAAGGTTACAACATACACATATAAATGCACCAACTCTGAAGTGACTGCACGGGAATATTAAATACACCACTGATTTGATTTGATTAAAAAAACCGACATCACAGCACTCGGGGCATTCCAATAAAGCCCTCGTCCCCATCTTCAGCAGCCAGCAAAGAGTTTTGATAATAATGGTGCCAGTTGCATTCTGATTAAACGTCCATCTTGCCTTTCCTCTGAGCCTCGTGCATCTGCCAGAACCTCTCGCACTCCCAACTGCATCAATCTCACCACACTGTGGTAATTTGTCTGCTCCTCCGACCTGTACAAGCTCTCCCACAAGTCACTAACCACGTTCACGACTGGGACAATGTAATAGTAAACTACAGGTATTTAATACAAATGTATGTGATAGTTATCTAGGCCACTGTCGTATATCTATAATGTAGATCTGTATATAGATAAGTCAGATTACAAAGTACCTGATACCGTAGTCCTTGCTAAAGCAGCCATGCCCAGCATCCACACTCTACTGATGCAGTATCAAATTAGTTGGGCTGGTCATGTGGCACGCATGCCAGATCACAGCCCCCCCCCCCCCCCCCCCCCCCCAAAAAAAAACTTTTCTATGGTGAGCTGCAAAAGGGGAAACGTTCTCAAGGCGGGCAAAAGAAACACTTTAAGGACACCTTGAAGTCTTCACTCAAAGCATTTGGGATGAATGACACCAATTGGGAGGCTGCCTCCCAAGACCGAGATGCATGGCGTGCAGCTCTACACAGGGGCGACACGTGAAGCCAACAGAACAGCAAGACTGATTAAGAAAAGGATGGACAAAAAACCGACTGCAGGAGATTCCCTCCCTGGCACAACGCTCATTCCCTGTCCTCACTGTCCAAGAACTTTTCGGGCCAACATCGGCCTCATCAGTCATCTTCGTGATGAAAAAGAGTGGTCATCATCATCTTGATGGATCAGACACACACACAATGTAGATCAGTGTTTCCCAAACTGTTCTTAGTCGCGGTGCCTTTTTTTTTCAATTAAAACTTTTCCACAGCGCCCTAACCTAAGTAAAAGTAAGACTATTCGTATGTTAAAAAAACACACACACACACAACCCCGTGTATCTTACAATGTTCGCTGCGCACAGTTTGGGAAGCACTGATTTAGATGAATGTCATCATCACCATCATCCTTTATTTTTATCAATATTGCTGTCATGCGCCATCGCAGGTGGCGAAGACATTTAATTATATTTTATGGTGTGCAACTACTTTCTTATTCTTTTTCTGCACTTCTATCCCCTAACGGAGCAAAGGCCCTCAACCAACTCACGCCAAGTTCTATCCTTTGATATTACATGTAGCTCTCCCTATGTCCTCCCTATCTTTCTTTCTAACTTCATTCTCCAGCTCTCTTCTCCATGTTTTTCACCTTCCCTTATTTCTATGCACCTGTGGGTTCCAATGCAAAGACATTCTAGTTATACTGTTATCCGGTTTTCTAAATGTGTGGCCTATCCAACGCCAGCATCTTTTCCTCACCTCTTGGTCCACTGGAGCTTGCCTTGCAACTACTAATCTGTAGTAATTAGGGCTGTACCTAATAGTGATTTTCACTATTCGGCCGAATACGAATAGCTGGACCAACTATTCGGCGGAATACGAATACGAATAGTGAATCATCACCATCATGTGCTTTGCCGGCTGGCATGGGCGATTATGCCTCGCCACAATCTGCGATCTCCTGCAGCACGTATTAGTTCGTGTGCTGACACACCTCCATGAAAAACCTTCGTTCCATGTTGTCAGCATTAGGCCAGCTTTTTGTCTCACTGAAGGTATTTCCAGCTGTACTAAACAGGAAAATACGACAAATACAGAGAGTCAAAATAAAAACCCGCAAGGCGAAACATCAAAAACAAAAATAACGCCGACGAAGAAAACAATGCCGTCCTTACAAGTCGCCCAGCCCCCCGCGAGCTCACGAAACCAGACGCCGGGCGGCCAATGCCAGAAGATCAAACAACAAAGACAATCAAGAAACCGAACGTCGATCAAAACATTCAGCCGCTGCCGTTTCCACGAGACAACGAAAGAACAGATACGACACCCATAAATGATGACGAACTCCCGGTACTTCAAAGAATCAACGAAGAGGACACTCCACTCAAAGAAATCAAGCCGACAACACTGGAACACTTGCTTTTCTGCCCCTCTTACATTTTTAAGTGTTGTATTTTGTTCCTACAGCAACACACCTAAAAACACTATACTCGCAACACATGCAAGATGGAAATAAAGGGGCACTTGGTACACTCGTAGGTGGTGCACAAAGATAACGCTTCACAGTATAAACCAAGGTGGGAAGTCTTGATGTGTTTTTTTCCACCAGTCCAGAAACGGCTGTGAGGTAACCACTATTCGTATTCGGCCCGACCACAACTATTCGGCCGAATACCGAATAGTTATTGGGTCCACTATTCGGCCCTGAAGCGAATGCGAAGCGAATATTCGGTACAGCCCTAGTAGTAATTGCTGCTTCCATCGATGGCGAATTACTGTCTCGTGTCCGACTATTTGAATGAGCTTAGGTTTAAGGTTTAAACAACGGATCAACATCATGGCACAATGGTAGTAACCCATAAGTGCTCCGCTCTACTTTCTAACTCAAGTCTGAGTCCGAAATACTTAGCTCAGTGCACGAACTCTGTAGCTCCGGCGAGGATCCTGAAATACTTTGGGTTGATTTTTTAACACCAAATTTTGCCTGGGCAGCGCCGTTAGGTTACTCTTTTCGATTTCCAATTGCCAGAGATTGACTTTTTTTTTCTTTTTACGTAAGCACCTAAACACACGGGCGCCCGATCTTACTACCCAAAGACTATGAGAATTTATACTAGAAGTCCACGTGAAAAAAAAACCCTAAAAACACCTGAACACGGGCTTTCCTCGGACGCCGTGCCTCGAGACCACGCAGCCCCCTGTTTGCATTCGCACTTCCGAGGGCGGCTTTAAGCATTTGAGTCAGGGGTATGCTGTTAGATATGCTGAGACTGCAGTTTCTGTCCGATTCTTTTTTCATCAAGGGACAGTAATGGACACCCTCTGTGGTCTTTGTTTTTACAGGGACGGAGCATCGATGGGGGTGACCCGTTTGCTATGAAGCCATACTATAACTGTTACTATTACCATGGTGATGATGATAGTGGTCCGACATTGATAGGGAACGGATGAGGGTTGAGAACTTGGCTTATGTTGACCGTTCTCGTCACCGTTTCTCCTCCAGTTTCGATGTTGCAAGATTGAGGAAGTCCGGTTTGCAGTCGGACCTATTGAGTAGTGCTCCTGGCGGCACTATGAGCTGTGATTATCGGGTATTGACTGAGTTACAGATTCGTACATAATGGCAATGATGGGTGATGTATTTTCCTTTGTTGTGTTTCTGGGACAAGGCGTGTGCTAGAGCTGCTATTTATTTTCTGGCTGTGGCTGCAACTTGGTCTAGGACATGTGGAGAATGGCCAGGAATAGTTTTAATCTACTCATCGCCCAGCTTTTCGTCCAATGAAGTTGATTTTCAGCGATGACGCCGGGTCTCGCAGTGTGTTTAAGGAGGCATGCACCTTATGGTTTGCCAGATCAAATCTTGTGTGTGTTTTGCTGACTGAGGACACTTTGTATGGCTACGGCATTCACTTGAAGTATCCAGCGTATCTGACCCAGTTTGTGACTGGAATCACTGGCACAGGCGGTTGAGCAATTATGGACCAATCTTGTTTCCTGTGATGCCGGAACCGTAACGATTAACGACTAACGATTACTATCACAGACAGTTGCTACTTTAACCTCTTATATTGAAAACGATTGCTTCTTTAACCTCTTCTGTTGAAGACATTTGCTACTTTAACTGCTTCTATCACATACAGTCGCTACTTTAACCTTTTGTATTGAAGACAGTTGCTACTTTAACTGTTCTGTTACGGCCAGTTCCTAATTTAACCTCTTCTGTTAAAGACAGTTGCTACTTCAACTGCTCTATCACAGACAGTTCTACTTTAACGTCTTCTACTAAAAAACACTTGCTACGTTAACTGTATTCATCACAGACAGTTGCTGCAGACAGTAGATGATTCTTTGATGATTCTTTCTATTTCCAGACAGCGACGATGGCAAGAAGAGCGACAGTGACAGTAAACGGAAGAGGAAGCAGAGGAGAAACCGGACAACGTTCAACAGCACACAGCTGGCGGCCCTCGAGAGGGTCTTTGAGCGAACTCACTACCCAGACGCCTTTGTGAGAGAGGAGTTGGCTAGGAGAGTCAGTCTCAGCGAGGCTAGAGTACAGGTGAGTGTCTCTCTGTCTGTCTGTTGGAGTGTCCATCTGTCTGTATGTTTGTCTGTTAGTGCTAGCTCATCTATTTATCTGTGTCTGTTTCTTCCCCTTCCTCTCAGACTATGATTTTCATAGAACCATTCATTTTTAAAGTTCGTCACTTCCAGATTTGCAGTCTATAGGAGGGGTCACTTCAGGAAAAAAATATTTTTTTTTTTACTTACAATGTTAGACCAATTATTTTATAATGGTCATTTGTAGGGATGTATGTTGATACATTTGTAGACTTCAAGTTAAAAAAAAAAAAACATGGTTGCCATGGCAACAGCCGCCATCTTGGTGAAAAAACAACATGTACTTAGACAGCTAAAATCTCAAAAACAAACAAAGGTATTGAAAAACAAATAATCGATTCATGAACTTTAAACTTATGTTTAGGGTCAGGTCTAGTTTATTTACTTCAAAAATGTTTTTAAATATTTGTTTAAGAATATCAAAATTTTGGTATGTTGAAAAAATACAAAAATGTAGCTTTTTCATTGAATAATCAAATTTGTTTTTCAAATCACTTAATATACTGTAATTACAAATAAACCTGACCCTATAATATTGTGTAAGGAGTATCCACACCAAATTTCACGTCTCTAGTCCTTATATTAGCTGAGATTTTAGGAGATCCCACACACAACAAACAGAAAAATATAATTGTTAGAAAGTGACTTTTAAACATCTTTTTATCTTAAAAAAGTGCATGGGTTGGTGTCTTTAGTATTAACTTTTCACTGCTAAACTGTTTACCAATGCCACAAATTTTGTGTGTAATCTGTTCTACGAATGCCGAACATTACAAAAATGAACACATTGAAAAAGTGATATTTTTGCCATAAATTGGAAAAAAATGCCGTGTAGTGACACCTTGACATGTCAAGGACGAGAATCAAACAGGCGCAAATCCTAGAAATGCCTTCAGCTATATAGCCATATAAAAAGTAAGTAAAGTAAATGACCCTTTCCGCGCCTTTAGGCGTATAGGGCATATAGGGCTAGACCTATATTTTTTTAGATCAACGGCACAAGACGGGTGATGTGGTCAGCATCACGCCGGCCGCCTCTACTTCCCGGGATTGCACCCGGTACCCACTCAAGGCTGGGACGACCTGGGAGCCAAGGTCATTTTTGAAGAAAAGTCCGTCTCCACCAGGGAGCGAACCCACGACCTTCCGATCCGCGGCGCGCGTCTAGCCGCTCTGCCACGGTAACTCCCCTATATATCCAGTTAGCACAGTTATGATGGAGCAGCACGAAACAGTTCGAAGTCACCTGTTGTTCAGTGGGGGTGGGTCTACGCTGATACAAGGCTCTCTTTTTATTGCCATTTACATCTGAACAATCAGTTTCATACATTGGGGCACGCGTTGGGTAACATGACACACATAACACCGGTCTCCTATACTTCCCAAATTATTTCCTTGTACCCAGTTTAGAACGAACCCTTTGTCAATTATAAGAATCAACATCGAAGCGGATGTCAGACAGAGCCGTTCGACTGGCATGGAAATAACACAGACATGAATTCTTGGGGGTCGTATAGGCATATATATAATATATATATATATATATATATATATATATATATATATATATATATATATATATATATATATATTTATCATCATGTAGCAGGTCCTTTGCAGAACGTCGCTCTCATCAGTCTGCCGGAAAGAAACTCGGTCTCTCGCCAGGTCTCCCGCCTCATGTACTTAAATACTCAAGAAGTCACTTATATCCTGTGCCCATCTTCGTGTCGGTCGGCCCCTGCCCCTCCTTCCTGGCACCATGCCTGTTGCTATAATTTTTTCCAATCCGTCGTGGAACTTGATATGACCAAAATATTTCAGCTTTCGAGAAAGGATGCTATATATATATATATATATATATATATATATATATATATATATATATATATATATATATATATATATATATAAATAAACAGAAAACTCAATGGCTACAGTTACCATGCGTAGAATCGAACCTGTCACCTCTAAATGACGACAATGCCTAGCCTCCAAGAGTACTTAGACGCATGACCAGTTAGGCACCCCTTGAAAAAGCGTCTTCATTAGCCATCTCTTATGTTCAATCTTCTTCATTCCCCTTGTGGGATGTAATTCTTCGATATTTTGAATTAGTAGTAGTATTAGATTTTTACCCCACCATGACATCAGACAAGCATTAAACACCCGATGATACAAAGTGCCACCATGTGGATGAGGATCACCAGGAGAGGTTCCAGAAACCGCGTTCAGCCATTAGACCATATTTATGGTCGGGCTATTTTGCGGCCCCTGGCAAGAGCCAGAGCAGGGCTTCAAATGATAAAAAATTGCATCCTACGAAGGAATGAGTATGTTATTATTTTGAAGTTTCACCCTGGCCGTTGAACGCGGTTTCTGTTACCTCTTCTCGGGTGATCCTTATCCGCATGATGGCAGTTTGTGTCACCGGGTGTTTATCGCTCTTTGTGATGTCCTGGTGGGGTAAAATTTACCTACTTACTAGCAATGTCTATCGTATAGCACTTTAGCTGTTGCCCTGACTACATTTCCGCTCCTCATTTGTGTCGGAGGCTGATGAAGAAATTATCGACCTAAGGGACGTAACTTGGGTGAGCCTATACCTACACAGCCCTTATCGTAGTAGCATCCCTTGACCTCATCTGTGACAATGTTTGGATTTTGGCTATCCTCCGAAATACGGTCCTACATTATCTACGCAAAAAAAAATCCCTAACAGGGCCCCAGTCACGTGTCAATTGCGCAGTTCCGTGGTCTTGAAATGCGATCTTCCCGAGACCTCCGCCGCCGCCGAATTGCGAACTTTCGGCAACCTCCGGCACCGCCAAAAGTACTCACGAGCAGCAGCTACTGCATTTCCTGCAGCTGCCGTCGTTTTATTTACTCGTGAGTCCTAGCCATCTGGTTTAGCCCCGATCCACGCCGTCTGAGCGGCGTGGGGAGTACTCTCGGCGGTGGCGGAAGGTGCCGGAAGTTCGCAATTCGGCGGCACCGGTATGTTCCCCGGAAGTACGCAATTGACACGTGACTGAGGCCTTGTTAGGGATTATTTTCTGCGTAGATAATTTAGGACCGTTATTCGAAGGATAGCCTGGATTTTTATACTGACTACATGGACTGCGGCGTCCGTGGCTTAGGTGTTGCGAGTCCGACTCGTAATTCCAACGTACCGCGATCGAAACTCACTGCTGGCTGCGTGGATTTTTATCATGGCATGGGGCGTCGCAGGTCGACCCAACCTTAAATGGGAATCAGGATGTATGTCCCGGGGTAGTAAAGAGTTGAACTGAGATGAGTTGAGTCAAGAATTGACATCACAGCACTCGGGGGCATTCCCATGCATGCCCCGTCCTCATCTTCAGCAGCCAGCGCAGAGTTCCAATACTGTTGGTACCGGTCACAATCTGGTTATATGTCCGTCTTGCCTTTCCTCTGAGTGTATTGAGCCGGCCAGACCCTCCGGTTCCACCCAGTTGCAGCATTCTTTCCCGGCCATAACAATCTAGTATCTCTATTGATTCCTTTGCTTGTTCCCGAAGGGACTTGACCACATCTGCCTTGTTTTGTCCCTAACTTTCAGGAAGTACATGATTACCACTTTAGTGTATTGCTTGCTGTACTAGAAATGTTAAAAAATCTAATGCACCCGTTCCCACGCATTCAGGCCTGTTGTTAATTAACTCTTTTAGTTCCATGTGAGTTGAAAGCACATGCTCAGTAATCCACCCTTGGAATAGCAGAGTGTTATTTTCAAGCATGCATATCTGTACCACGGCCGGCCCCAGCTGACGGGATATATGCTGCTGACGTCACCAGGTCAGGCTAACAGTGCGCTAACGCAGCGGTTATCAAACAAGAAATACACTTTTTTTCGACCATGGCGAGGAAAGACAACTTGAATTTTAATTTGTAAGCATCTACATGCCTTCTTTAATAATTTAACATAAACTGTTTAGCCGACTTTTCTTGATTATTGCTGCGTCACCTCTGGCATACGCTCACGGCACCCTGGGGTGCCTCGGCACCCAGTTTGAGAACCGCTGCGTTAACACATCGTTAGCCCTAACCGGTGACGTCAGCAGCACAACGCGTCAGATGGAGCCGGTTGTGTCTGTACTAATGTCTGGCCAGATTTTTTTGGTATGTTCCGAGCAAATGTTGAAAAATGAAACAAAATACATTATGCGTTGTCTCGTGTACTGGGCACTACTGAAACTTTGACTGAGCATTATTCGAGACTGTAAGAGGTAATTCAAGGGCTGTAAGAGGTAATTCAAGGGCTGTAAGAGGTAATTCAAGGGCTGTAAGAGGTAATTCAAGGGTTGTAAGAGGTAATTCAAGGTTCCAGTCTCGGTCCAGGGGGATTAGTTTAGGAAATGGCACAGGCTGCTAAGTTGTCACTGTACATGGGTACTAGGCAATGTTGTGGGAAGTCAAGGCAGACGGTGTGATGTCATCGAGTGCCCAGTGGTCTATCGACATTTGGGGCTAGCACTGTATGGTCTCTAAATTCTACACACACACACACACACACACACGGCCACTAACATATATGTACACTTCCCCCACGCGCATTTGTTCACATACAAACTCACACAGACATACAGATACAAATAACACACACATGTGATCTCTTTGCTGGAACATCAAATAGAAAAAGTCGCTGTGTGGGTTACGGATCCCAAGGTGGGGAAATCAAAAATAGACCCACTGCCGGCCCAAATGCATGTCGTAAGAGTCGACTAATTGGGAGCTTCCTTCAAAGTCGGAGTACATCTGCCTGAGGGGCAGGGAACCAAGTCTGCATGTAAATGAGTCAGATCTGTAAAACGGATGTACTCGCAACACTCAGGTTCTGGAACAGGACTGGAGTCCAGAGTGGGTGAACAACCAGAACTTTTCTCCGGAGTTTGCAGCAGTTGAATGCGAGGAAGAAGAAGAAATCGGAAACGAATCAGATACATAGACGTACACACAAGCAAGACACGTAGGGAGGAATGGAACCACTGACTTTCACAACAACAACCAGGTGTTTTATCGGTTCTCCATGTGCTGCGTTGCCTTGTTTCACTGTACATGTGAATATGTATCTTTCCGGCAGATATCGTCATCGCTGTACGGACTGGACTAGTGGATAATGAATAATCCCTGACATTAATACGATTGCGTGACATAGGAGTAAAGCATGGAGAAGAACATCTATGCAGTCTTCGAGGCCGAGATAGGAGACAATATAACCAGCTTCTTATGTTAACAATTAGTAGAAGTACCTTGGCGTGGCTGCTGTATCGGTGGACTGAGCACGCATAGGAATGTCCAATGTGCAGTGATGGCAACTGTGATAACATAACATAACATAACAGGACATAACATGTATCTTTCTGTTGTTTGTTCACTTAATGTTTTGAAACGCAATACTAAAATATGTTAACTTTGCTTATTCTCTGTCTTTCATGCAGGTCTGGTTCCAAAACCGCAGAGCCAAGTTCCGCCGCAATGAGAGAAACCTCATGGCACAGAGGCAGACGATTTATGGGAGGAGCAACGTTGAAGGCACGCCCATCGAGCAGCCCATCACGCCGCGAGCGCCGCCTATGCCCACGGAGTACCTCTCTTGGGCGGGACCTGCAGGCTACAACTCCACTCCCCCGGTGGTGTCAAGTGGCTCCAGCTGCGCCCTCTCGTCGCCCCATTCTTTCCCTACCTCGTCTAGCGTGGGTTCCAGTCTGGCGTGTCTGCGGCTGAAAGCCCACGAGTACAACTCTAGTCTCCAGCCTTCTGTGTATCTTCATAACCAACTGCCACAGTGATTGGATCTGGCAGCATCAGTCGGTGTGTGCTTCGGCTGTTCTCATGTCCATAGTTACTCCATCAACAACGATAATTACCTGATTATGCCATTTTGAAATCCACGTAAATTATCATTGTTTTTTTTTTTTTGTATTTATGGCGTATCATTTGTTCACATTTGAGATTTTCTGTTTTTAATGTTATCTCATGTCTAAGCTAGAGAGAGAGAGAGAGAGAGAGAGAGAGAGAGAAAGAGAGAGAGAGAGAGAAAGAGAGAGATTGGTGGGGGGGGGGGGTAAGGAAAAAGTGAGAGAGAGGGAGAAAGAGAGGAAAAGGGAGAGAGAAAATGAGAGAGGGAAAATGTGAGAGAAAGGGAGAGAGAGAAAGTGAGAGAGGGAGAGAAAGTGAGAGAGGGAGCGAAAAGTGAGAGAAGGAGAAAGAGAGAAAGTGAGAGAGGGAGAGGGAGAAAGTGAGAGAGGAAGAGAGAGAGAAAGTGAGAGAGGGAGAGAGGGAGAGAGGGAGAGAGAGAAAGTGAGAGAGGGACAGAGAGAGAGAGAGAAACTGACAGAGGGAGAGAGAGAAACTGAGAGAGGGAGAGAGAGAAAGTGAGAGAGGGAGAGAGAGAAAGTGAGAGAGGGAGAGAGAGAGAGGGAGAGAGAAAGGGAGAGAGGGAGAGAGAGAAAAGGAAAGAGAAAGTGAGAGAGAGAGAAAAAAGGGGCGGGGGAGGTCTAAAAGATAAAAAAGAGTCAAAGGTAAAATACAATAGAGAAAAAGGAAAAATAAATGAAGAAAAGAAGTTTAGTAATATTACAATTATTGTTTTTATTCGTATTTGATGGCGAAGAGTTCGCTGCCCTCCCATTTTTTGAAGAGGGTAAAGTAAAGATATCTTTTCACGACTTAGGCGCATCGGGTGTATGGGAAGAGCGTCCCATATTTTTACAGACTAATCGGCACTGGATGTGTAATGTGGTCAGCATTACGCCGGTCGTCTTTACTTCCCCGGGACAGCCATCCTGGTACCCATTTTAGGCTGGGTCGACCTGCGAAGCCCCATACCGTGATAAAAATCAACGCAGCCATCAGTGGGTTTCGATCGCGGTACGTTGGAATTACGAGTGGGACTCGCAACGCCTAAGCCACGGACGCCGAGGGTGATCCCCAGTCTAACTGCTTATGAGATAAGATTATCGTGGGCTGCGCAAATGTGATTCAGTATCTGGGTACCTTGATTAGAGCTAGTGAAACCTGTAAGACAGGAGTTAAAAGCTGAAGAGGCAAAAAGAAGAATGAAAGACTAGACACAGGAAAACTAGCGTCTAGGAAAACCCACAGAAATGTTAACATCTAATTATACACTGGGTCAGCTGAGGTGGAGAAGGGATTCCTAATGTATCGGCATACATTATTGACAAATAGAAGATTAGCATGCAATGATATGGATGGTAACGAAATCTGCGTTTCTGGAATGATTTACTGTGTGGGTTCCGGGACCCCGTTTAAAGGATGGGGGGGGGGGGGGGGCATAGACCCACTGCCACCCTTACAAGCATGTCGTAAAAGACGACTAATTAGGGGTATATTCGAAGAAGTGCATTTGCGCAAGAGGTGAGAAAGCAACAGCCTTCATACAAAAAAAGCCATAACTATAAAAGGCATGTGCGTGCAAAACTCAAGTTCTGGAACAAAGGCCAAACTTTCGAAGTGGACGAACAACCATAACTTTCTACCGGAGTTTAGAGCCGCTGTACGGCTCAGTACAAGAATGACGAAAACATCGTTAGCAGAGAGAGCACAACCCCCCCCCCCCCCTTTTTTTTTCCACTCCCCCCCCCCCACCCCCTCCATCCCCAAAACTCAGCAGTCACAACAAAAGCGACAGTACACAATGGTTCCATATGTTATGAGACTGAGTATTTGGGTACCTTGTTTGGAGCGAGTGAAAGTTGTTCGAAAGGAGCTGAAGGTCAACAGACAAAATAAAGAGTCAAGAATAGCCTAAAGGAAAACTGACGGTTGGAAACCCCACAGACGAGTTGCAATCTGCCTAGCCCAAGAGGGAAACTGTGCGGAGGATAAAGATTGTGCAGTGTGTCAGTCGAGGGGACCCCCTGGGAGATGTGGAGACAACAGAAAAGCTGGAAGGCCCAAGAGCAAGAGGAAACAAAGAAAGAAGTTCCTAGACAGTATGGCCATCTGAGAGTGTTTGATGCTGGATCCATGTTTTTTAAAAAAATAGTTAGTAGGCACCATGGGTATAGCAGGCTGCAAGATCAGAGGCCGACCAAGAAACAGATGGGCCGATGGGGTGAAGGAAACACAATAGACAATCTGACATTACCCCAAGCTACGAAACTAGCCAAACATGTGAAACTAGGAGATCTAACTTCTTTCATCTATAACATTTTTCTCCAGCTATGTTTTCTTTGTCGGCTCTGTGGCTAAGTCGATGCGAACGCTTCGTAATGCCGGAATGCCGGGTTCGATCCCAGCTGCGTGCTATGCACCTTGCGTTGGTTTTGACAGTGGTATCAAGAAAGCCGACTTTCTAGAAAGCAATGGCAAACTAATAGACGTAAATTTACCTAGAAAAACCACACAACAGCCAGAAGCTGTTGGGGTTGGTTCTGCAACGTCCAGTAAAGGATTCGCAATTAACCTTATGTTTTCTTTGGCTTTCTTACAGTCTTCTCATTTCTGCATGGATCTCTTCACGTTTTTTCTTAGTTATATTTTGTTACTTCTTCTCTCCGTTAGTTTTAACATATCTTCAGCCATCCATTTTCTACAGAGCTGATATGGACTAGTTCTGAACGCTGTGATGTCGAATCTTTAATCAGAAGAATCCAGATTTCATAATTTCATAGGAAACCAAAAAAAAAAAAAAAAAAGAATATAAACCCCCCCCCCCCCCTCTTCCCCACCCCCCAGAAGAATTTGTAAAAGGCGATTCAACAAGGTTTTACTTAAATCGGCGGCTGTGCTGAGCGGAAATTCATACACATCGAAGCCTTGCTTTAATTCGCAACACAATACACCACCCGCATATTGAAAAAGAAAGAAGAATAAGCCGAAGAAGAAGATAAAGAAGAAGAAGAAGAAGAAGAAGAAGAAGAAGAAGAAGAAGAAGAAGAAGAAGAAGAAGAAGAAGTAAAAAAAAAAAGAAGCTTTTTTTTCATCCAGACTTTAAGCAGTTAGATATTGTTTTGTTACCATAATAGTAGAAATGTTGCAGTTTACCAGTGGTTCTTATAGTTGGCTAGGACACCTACATAGGGGAAAATTATAAATATAAAAGGCGAGTGAAATTATATAAAAGACCTAAATTGTAATCAACGCTACGCGAAGAGAGGTGAGAGAGAGAGAGAGAGAGAGAGAGAGAGAGAGAGAGAGAGAGAAAGAGAAAGAGATTTGAACTGTAGTAAACAATATAATGAATGCAACTTGTGTCTGCCATTATGTGCCTACTATGTACATATACTTACACAATAGAAGCATGTGACGTGTGTGAGAGAAAATGAGGCGAACACCCATATTGTTTAAAGACTTCTGTGTTTAACAGAGATCACGTTTTGTTAGCGCCGTGCCTTGCTCTCTCTCCTCAGCTGCTAGATTTGTTTTGTTTGTTTGTTTTAGTATCCAGAAGCCATGAGTTGTTAACCCTTAGGCTCGGTATTATGGATATCGCAACCTTTCGGCCTTAATTCCATTGTAAATACCGCAAATCTGGGAGAAATGTGGCTTTTCTGCCTACCCCCGGGAGTGAACCCGGACATCAATAAGTTCGTCACCCGGTTACAGCGCAATCCGGTTTAGCCAACTACGCTAGAGAGCCGGGCTCGGCTGATGGATAACTATTGTCCCAAGCGATTTAAACTCCACGGAAGAGCTAGGATAGAAGTCCTTAAGTAGGTGCTTTGCTAGGGGAAAAAAATCGTCACATTTAGCTTGCATCGCTGAACGGGGTGCTTTAGGTTATAATTGTGTCTAGGTTATGTGCGCTATATAAAATGACTATTAGCATTGCACACCACTAAGAGCCCTGAAACAGACTTCTGCGGTGGTAATGCGATCAAAGGAGACATACCCAAATAATGTTCCCACCGACGACGAAGACGCTGGCCAGTCAATAGGAGACACGGTGGCCGATAAGTAAGTCCTTCCCAGCACACGACTCGAGTTAACCTGATTGGTGTGGCTGTCAACAGGGGCCCTAATGAAAGCCTCTTTGAGGTTAAAGAGCGTATCTGAGGTCTCTACTTTGTTGGTCAGCCGTCGCAACTCAAATTCTTTCATCTCAGGATTGTATGGTAAACATCTAGGTATCAGCCCAGAGGTAACAAACAGATTAATCAATCTATCGAACCAGCGCAATACGAGGTTTCAGATCGTTATTAGTTGCCACTCTTCAGCAAGTATTTGTCTTTTTACCTTCCTGGATTAGAACACCGAGCTGAGAATCAAATGTAATGTCAACGGCTATTGGTTCTGTCGGGGCAATAATGAGAATCCTAACCTGTACAGTGCGTGGCGAATGCACCGCCCATGCAGTCTTAAATCTTCACACCTGAGACCTCCGTTTATTGCTGTAGGGAGTGATACATTAAGGCAGTGAAGCCCGTATATTCCTGGCAATCCCAGAAGGCAAGTGGGGTCATGACCTCCAGTGAATCATTCTCTAGTTCTGGGTTGGAATCGTCTTGAATGTGGACACCTAGTGTCCCACGTAATTGTTTGTGTTCTTTTATGTGACATTATTTGTTGATAACGTCATCCTCAATGCCTTGGAACTATTACACCTTAATACATGATTTTATATTGTGCTTTAAAGCGGTTTATTGCAGATATGTACAATTTATATCAAAAGCAAAGCTTATTTGTAAATATTTCTGTCTTATCACGTGTTTATTTTTTTCCTGCGAATGATTGCATCAGAGACAAGGATGAATAAATTAGGCTTGATTCTGGCCAGTGTTTGTGTATGTGTGAGTATATGTGAGAGTCTGTGACCCAGAGTGTTTGTGTATGTGTGAGTATATGTGAGAGTTTGTGAGCGAGTGTATGTGTGAGTATATGTGAGAGTTTGTGAGCGAGAGAGTATGTGTTAGTATATGTGAAAGTCTGTGAGCCAAAGTGTGTGTGTATGTGTGAGTATATGTGAGAGTTTGTGAGCGAGAGTGTATGTGTGAGTATATGTGAAAGTCTGTGAGCCAGAGTGTGTGTGTGTGTGTGAGTATATGTGAGAGTTTGTGAGCGAGAGTGTATATGTAAAGTTGGTATATGCAAGAGAGAGAGAGAGAGAGAGAGAGAGAGAGAGAGAGAGAGAGAGAGAGAGATAGAGAGAGAGAGAAAGAGAGATGGAGAGAGAGAGAAAGAGTCAAACTGTGAATGTAAAATTTAATGCCTTTGACTATGAAAGAAATTTCTGGCTGTTCATTCACTTCTGGAGTTTGGTCTTGTTCTAGAAGTTGAATTTTGCTTGCAAATCAGTTCAAGAGATCTGCTTTATTTGTATGCAGGTTGTTGGTTCCCCACGTCTCCAGCACATGCACCCCGACTTCAAATAAAACACCCTTACGGCATGCTTGTCAGAGGACAACGAGTCTACGGCTTGCCCCCCCCCCCCCCCTCTCTCTCTCTCTCTAACTCCCACCTGCTAGACAATTGATTAAAGAATTTAAATGTATAACAGCTCAGGCAAACGCCTCATTTTGTAAAAATGAAGAATGTACTGTGCAATCGTATCCTTAAATCATTTCCTGGTATACAGAAGCAAATTATAGAGAGTTGGACGATAACAACAAATTAATTAGAAGCAACTGAGTTGTTGTTTTACAGACGAATGATGAGAATATCCTGGACAAATTAGAAAGAGAAATAAAGACGTCTTGAAAGAAACTCACTGACAGAAAGAACTGATTGCTCACATCAGAAAGATACAATCTACATTCTTTGGTCATGTGATAAGAATGAGAAAACTGGAACACATCGTGACAGCGGGAAAGTTGGAAGGGAAAAGAGACAGAAGGAGACAGAGAGGACACTAGGCAGTTTGACATTATGGCATCGTATCGTATCGTAAAAATCAAACAAAAATTCCAAGCTTAGTCCTTTTTTAGCCGCCTGATGGCCTGCTTTTTCAAGGATGGTTCCTTTGCTATCTCATTTCATATATCTTCTTTTGTGGTGAGCAATTACACATGAATTTGTTCATTTGTTGCCTAAGTTCTGGTTCTGAAGGGTCCTGGTTCCTGTTTAGTTGGCTATCAGCTAGCTGTTGCACTGTTCATCTGTGTTAGTACCAAGTCAGTCCTCAGTCACACCGCCGCGAAACAAACAGTCCCGCACATTGAGCTACCTAAAACAAGGCCCACACAGGACGACTGTCACAATCTTGTTGTTGTGTGCAGCCATCATTGCCGTACACTTTCAATCGGTTCTTACACATATGATCTTCCATTATGGCATGGAAGATCATCTGTGTAAGAACCGATTGAAAGTGTTCGAGACAGAAGGTTGTGGACATACATGACTACCAACAGCACATGGACTATAAGAAGAGGAAGCAGGCAGTGACACCAGCAATGCCTCTCGGTGCATGTAAGTAATCAACATAACGTCACATAACCCTTGACCTGTAAAGGTAAAGGTAAAGTCGGGAAATGTGAACCAGCGTCATAAGCACACGGTTATAAACCATAAGTGCTCTGCCACCAGTACGGACAGCTGATAAGAAACTGTCCACCTGTGTCGCCGTCCGCACGTAACTCTGTAGCTACAGCGACGTTCCTCCATTTACCCCAGAGTGTCACTCTGGTACCCATTTCCTAGAGGCTGGGTGAGCCCCGGAAACCGCCTAGTTTCGAACACCGACCATGGCTGCAGCGAGTCGCAGCTGGATTTGAAAGCGAGCCTCCTATCGACTGCGCTAACGCGGCTCCTTGCTTGACCTGTAAGAGTCGTTAAAGCATGGAAACACTGGCACATAAAACTGGCCATCTTTCTCTGTCTTCAGTTTGATGACCAAGTGTATGATAACTTAGTCCTGTCCACTTCTTGATGTTGTCATTCCAGATTTTTCTCTGCCCTCCTCTTCTTCGACTACCCTCAATGTTTCTTAAAGTACGGTCTTTGCAATCGAGTCAGGTCTCACAATGTGCCCTAACCAAGCTGGCTTGCAAACGTTTCACCACTGCCAAAAGAGGCTCATGATGTCCTGCAAATTTGTATATTTTGTCTCTGGCACATTTATTAGTTTTGTGTACTAATTCGTAAAATGCGTCTCTACCATTTACATTCAAAAGCCTGAATCCCGCTTTCAATTTCCACAGAAAGAGCCCAACTTTCACATCCGGATAAGAAAATTAACAATACCAGTGATATTAGTTAGTTAGTTAGTTGGGTTATCATCATTGCACTCCAGACATGCCCATAGGTGCTCAGATCCTTCCCTCAGTATGAGCCCCATCGTCCGATGGCTAAAAGTACTAGTTTTATGTTGATTAACTCTTTGAGTCCCAGGGGGTTTAGCATCACAGCCCAAGGGGTAGTCAAGAGAGACGTAAAATCGGCGCATCATGCGTTCATTGGGCCTCTGGGTAGAAATCTATGAACGCATGATGCGTTCCTTTGGACTCAAAGAGTTAACAAGTCTTCTGGCGTGTCTGGTGTGCGTCTCGTTTTTTGCTATGCCGATCTTAATTCCCAAGTCTGCCATTCTGGCGAGTGATGTGAATTCACTGCCACCAAAGTCCTCTATCCTTTCCATTTCTTTAAGGACATTGATAATATAATACCAGTGATATGTATATAGTAAACTTTACTACCATGCTAATTTTTCTCTTCCACCTTGAATTCAGCTGAGACATCTGTTGCCACATCAAGTTCTCGTATCGGAAACACAGTACTTCCTGGATAGTTTGAAAGTTTTAACCGTTGGGTTCTTGTGCCGGATTATCCATCACACATTTCAGTTGGCAAACGGTTTGCTTGGTAATGCTCATCTCCTCTGCAAGTAATCAACATGTCATACCTTGAATAGGGAACAGTGACATTTTTTATCACCATGTTCATATATATATATATATATATATATATATATATATATATATATATATATATATATATATATGTGTGTGTGTGAATATATATGTGTGTGTGTATGTGTGTGTGTGTGTTTGTGTGTAGTTATACGTAACTAATGCACTAGGAAATGAAGGAAAAAAAAACCTGCTGACAAATTCTAGCTTTTGAGAAATCGCCTCCAGCTTGGTAGAACCAGAAATGTCGGAATTATGAAACAAAGATGCCGGTTTGAGAGTTTCTGTGCGGAACAGAAGTAAAACTAAGTTGGTTCGTGACACAGGGAAGAGACAAGCTATGTCCACATCATAGTGGACAAGGCAGTTGTAGACGAGCGGATGAAAAGAGTTATTTAATCTTGTGTGCCCATTATACATTTCAATAATGACTGTTGTCCCCCCCCCCCCCACCTCCCCGCCCTCCATTCTTTTCCCTGTTAATTATGTGAGTCGTAAAAAAAAAAGTAAAAAAAAAAATTATTAAAAAAAAAACAAAAAAAAAAAACATGCGAAGTAAAATCCTTGAAAATCTGGCAAAGCGATGCATTTTATGAACCTTGACCCGTGTGAGCTTGCCTAAAACACTTGGGGAAACTGCAGGTATTAAGCTCAAACACGAGCCTATCAACAGGAAACCAGCGAGGCAGTAAATCGGAAATACCCAAACCGCCATGACAGCAGACCGGCCAGCTCACCAGACCCGAAGAAAACAGCCTCCAAAGAGCTCAAGACCATATAGGAATGAAGTCAGCAAAACAGAAAAATCACCCCAAGAAAAAAAGAAAAAAACGTACCGGTCAATTCGCAGAAACCAGGAAACACAAAAATAAAACCTGATCTGTCACCCCCAAGTGGAAGTCGCCGTAGCCGAGCGGCTAGACCCTCGCCAAAGATCAGAAGGTCGTGGGTTCGCTCCCTAATGGAGCCTGACTTTTTTTCAAAAATGACCTTTGCTCCCAGGTCGACCCAGCCTTGAGTGGGTACCGGGTGCAGTCCCTGAAAGTAAAGACGGCTGGCTTGATGCTGACCACATCACCCATATTGTCGTGATTGGTCTATAAAAAATATAGGTCTAGCCCTAAATGCCCTATACGCCTAAAGGGTCCTTTACTTACTTTTCTGTCACCACAAATATAACCGCAAAGGGCGGTGAGACGGCAAACCTATCTGACCCTAGGTTGAACATGGTTATGGTAAAAACTGAATTTAAATTACTTGAACTGAAATTATTTGAATTGAAATTACTTGAATTGAAATTACTTGAAATTACTTGAATTGAAATTACTTGAAATGAAATTACTTGAATTGAAATTACTTGAATTGAAATTACTTGAATTGAAATTACTTGAATTGAAATTACTTGAAATGAAATTACTTGAATTGAATTTTACTGAATCGAAATGAAAATATAATAATTTTTAGGTCACATAAGATTTTAAAAAATCCGCTTCATCTACATTGCCATACGCCCTCGCTTGCAAATTCGAAGGTCGTGGGTTCAGATCTGGACCTAGCCGGACTTTTTCGTATCCAGAAAAGAAAATGACCCAGTCCCTCAGGTCGATCCAACCTTGAGTTTGTACCAGGTATAGTTCAGGGAAGTAAAAGCGACCGGCGTAATGTTGACCTCTTGACCCACCGAGTACCAACTGGTCTATAAAATATAGGAGCTGTTCACGTTTCCCGGCCTATCTACAATCTTTCTCAGACTGTTGTACTGCTTTCCCCGAAAAGAGTCTCTCATGTGACCTAGGCTCAGGCTGTGGGTAGGCGGGTTTGGGTTAGGGCCAGTTATAGATGTTCTGGGGTTGTTGAAAGCTGTGTCGTCGTGTAGTATAGAGACAATGTAATTGGAGGCAAGACAACGTTACCTCTCTCCGACCCAGCCTAAAAGGGGTACTAGGTAAAGCCCTGGGAAGTAAAGGCGGCCGGCATGAGGCTGATCACAACGCACATCGACTGCCGATAGGTGGGGAAATATATGATAAGTAAAGTTAATGACCGTATTGGGCATATAGGGCTAGACCTGTATTGTAAAGACAAATCGGCACTTGGCACAACATCACGGAGGCCGCCTTTACTTCCCCGGACTATACCTGGGCCTCACTCAAGGCTGGTCGATCTGTGAGCCAAGGTCATTTTTTAAGAAACCCCGGCTCCTTTAGGACCCGAACTCACGACCTTGCCGATCCGCAGGCGAGCATCTAGCCGCTACACCACGGCGACTTAGAAATATATGAGTCTATCCTTTATGCCCTATGTGCCACTAGCATGTTAAGGGAGCTTTACCTTATCTATACTTGGCCACGTGAATATTTCATGATGCTGTTAAAGCACTCCAGATGCAAGGCCATATCTCAGGTGAGTTGTCATCAGTGGGCGGCGGTGGATACCTGTATGGGACAATCACACCTGGGCGGACTCAACCCGTTTCTCGTGATAGAAAAGTGGCTTTACAATCTGTGAGTGACCCGGTGTGCCAGCATTGTAAACGTTGCGTGGCTGGAAGATGGTGATAACAGCCGAGAATGTAAATACGTTTTACTCACTACGTTGTCATTGTGCAGAGGCGTAGACTGAATGTAATCTTTTCTTTTTTTTTTTCTTCACATCCTCAAATTGTTTTCTGAAAATCAAATAGTTTTCATTTTTTTCTCTTCTAATCAACATCATAATTATCTTCAGACATTTCATCATCGTCATCATTAGCATCATCATCATCATGACGTCATCACCATCATTATCACTATCATCGTCGCCACCACTTTCGTCGTTATCTTCACCATTATCGTCATCATCATCATGTCATAATCTTCACCATCATCATCGTTATCATTATCGTCGTCGTCATTATCGTCATCAACATCGCTATCATCATTATCATCATCGTCATCGTTATCATCATTATCATCATCGCGTTCGTCATCGTCGTCATCATCATTATCGTCCTCGTCATTATCATCATCATCATCGCTATTATCATTATCATCATCGTGTTCGTCATCGTCGTCATCATCATTGTCGTCGTCGTCATCATTATCATTATCATCGTTTACTTCCTTTCCGTGTTGTCCTCTACATCCTGCTCTCCGACCTTAAATTTGCTATTGGTCCACTTAGAAAGGTCAGCTCTGTGGCTAAGTCGATGAATAGACCCCCTAACAAGCATGTCGTGAAATACAACTAAATCATACTTTCAAGTCTGAGTGGAGAGTGTATCCTGAGAATCTTCCTGAGAGGCAAGGAACCAACGATCTGCATAAAAGTAAGCCTGGTCTGTAAAACGCATGTGCACGTAAAACGTAAGTTCTGGAATAAGACTCAAGTCCAGAAATGGACGAACAACCAGAACTTTGAGGTAGAGTTTTCAGCCGGCGAAGAACAAGATATATAGATGCAACATGAGAAGCAACCCCACAATCGTTACCACTTTACTGCAACATTAACCGGGCCGCCCCTGGATTTTCAAGGTAATAAAACGTCATTTATGGCTCTTGGTACTGGGCTAAATGGGATATATGATTTCAGCTGGGCCAAACGGTGTTTGTTGGAGATCAGATACACACCTGTAAGTACGACTGGCATATTTCTGCTGTTCATATCACTAAATGTAAATCGTTTGTGTCTACCTACCTGCGTAGGTAACGTGCCTTTTTTACATACATAAGTTTCCTGCTTCTCATTTTATCTATACATCTAATATATATACGTAAGTTCCGGGCTTCCATTATTGGGAAAACAGGAAAAGACCTACTTCTTTTTCTTTACGTCCTCTTTTACTGCTTCGGTCCTGTATATAAGGTATTGTTTCGTGCTTTTCTAGCGACAGAGAAGAAAACATCCACTGACACCTACCAGCCAAACCCAAAACGTCAAGCAACACAGAGGACGCCAGACAAAGATGAGACAGAGAGAAACAATAGGAAAGATGGAAAGACAAAATTACACAAAAGTCCTTGTAAGGACTAATCATTATGAGATCGTAGAAACCCAGATCATACCTAGACAGAGCGGAAAAGACAGACAGAAAGAACAGAAGCCAGAAACAACCAATCAGAAGACAGGAATCGCAAGACGATGAGAGGATAGGACAGAACCAAAATACAATATCCAGATGTGTCCTGACATAATCAGGAACGAAACAAAGTGACACAAAAAAGAAATAGAAGACACTTGCCTCTGTATACAACAGCACCAGGTATAAACAACTCTATCCAAGGAAGAAGCAACATCAATTAAAGCGTCTAGAACAACACAACAAAATGGAAACAGAGGAAACCATATTCGAAAAAACCATACTCAATAAAAATGGCAACTATAGGCATCAGCTACATAGCTGCAAAAGTCTGAACAAGAAGCAAGCAAGCATGCTTTTTTGGCAGCTTCTACCAAAGACACATCGTGGTACTGTAGAGTTTCTCTGATGTTATCCTTCCATATTGCTCTTGGTCTTCCTCTTGCTCTACGTCTCTCTCCTTTTTTGGTATGTGCCTTGAATGGTATAGCATCAGAGGGCATTCTCTCCAAATGGGAAAACCAGTTGATTTGCTGTCTTTGTATGTAATTTAGAATTGGTTCTGTGTCGACTTTATCTCGTATGACCTTATTCCTGATTGTATCTCTTCTGGTCAATTCTACAGTCTTTATCAGACACCTTAGTTCCATGGTTACTAATTTCCTTTATGTTTTTTTTGTGTGTGTGAGTGACCACGCATGGCACTGGTAGCACAGGATGGGAATGAATATGCCTTGTATGAGATGTCTCTTTGTGCTGACTGAGATTGCCTTATGCCGTATAGACCCACTACCTCTCTAATAAGCATGTCGTAAAAGCCGACTAATTAAGGGTTTCTTCGAAGTCGGAGTGCCTGAGAAGCAAAGAACCAACAGTTTGCATACAAACAAGCCAGATCTGTTGAACGAATAAGCACCCAACACTAATTTCTAGAACAAGACTGCAGTCCAAAATCTAGCAAACAATGAGAGCAATTTGCCGGACGCTTCCCGCTGCATCATTCTCGAGCGGGATTTCTGTGTCTTCCATTTTACTTCTCACTTCGCCCCATTGGCGAGAGATCACCCCTGCATTGTGCGGTTGCAGTTTTGCAGTCCAGCCAACGTATCTGCCCGCTCTTTCCCAAACACGCCTGTCTGATCCGGTCAAAATATCTATGTATGTAGCTCTCACCTACCTCTAGTACCCGTCCCCCATGTGGGGTGAATTTTTCGTTGATTTGAAGCCCCACCCTGGTTGTTGCCAGGGGCCCAATTTAACCTAACGGTTGAACGGGGTTTCCGGGACTTCTCCATGGGTGATTCCCTTCCGTTGGTGGCACTTTGTCCACCCTCATGAGCATGCTTTGCGATTCCGTTACCATGACAATATATCTCCACTAATCGGAACCCATCAGTCACGGCATCATCCTCCATTCCCATGTTGGACTTGGTAATGCCACACAGCAAGCACTTCTCAGCCACATACAATACACTGGTGTCATAATATCCTTTTTAGGACGTAATTTGTGTGTGTGTGTGTTACTTGAAGCTCCACTCTGGCTTTTGCCAGGGGCCGCAATATAGGCAGGCCATAAATATGGCCAATTGTCTGAATGCGGTTTCTGGGACTGCTCCACGGTGATCCTCATCCACATGGTGGCACTTTGTGTCATCGGGTGTTTATCGCTTGCGTGATGTCCTGGTGGGGTAGAAAGTCAGTCAGTCAGTCTCAGCCACCATTCTCATCCATTCTTTCGCAATGAAACCCCATCCACTCTTTCTACCCATGGCCTGCGTCCATCAGTGTATCACATCACAAAGTCGAGGGGCTAAGTGGCCTTGGGGCATGGCGTCCGCTTGGAGTGCTGCATTTGACAGTTAAATGAGTAGCCAGCGGAGCTGCCTGGGCTAAATCTACCCAGAGTAATGCAGGATACTCGTCAGTGCTACGGAGTTCGCGCACTGCGCTGAGATTAATCGGACTCAGACTTGAGTTAGAAGTAGAATTGAGCAATTATGGGCTACTATCATTGTGCCATGATGTTGATCCGTACATCTCCAGGTTTAAAGTTGCCCTATATTAGCTGTTGAACCTCCACGTCCGCACTTCCTGCCCTCTGTTGTTCTTTCTCCGCATTCCATTTCCAAGGTAATTGCCACTTTGTGCAGCTCCCTTCTGCCCTCCAGTATCTTGTATTGCATAGAACAAGTCTGTTAATGGAGCATTCACCATCACAAAACATTTACAGAGCGAGACGGAGGCTCTGTAGGTATGTCCGATGTGCATCCCAGGTTTAAGGTTAGACGACAGATTAACACCATGGCCCAAGGGTAGTACCCCATAAGTGCTCGGTTCTGCTTCAGACATAAGTCTGAATCCGAAGAATCTCATCGTAGTGCACAAACTCCGTAGCACCGACGAGGATCCTGAAATACTTTGAGTGGATTCGTAACTCCAAATTTTGCCCAGCAGCACCCTTAGACCACTCTTCTTTGATTTCCAACTGCTATAAGATTTTTACATGCGCAACAATACACACGGGCATCCTGTCTTACTACCCAAAGACCAGGGGAAATTACTAGATAAAAATCCCAGCCCTCACCGGAGCTTGAACTCGGTACCTCCAGTACTCGAGGCGAAAGCCCCAGCCGATTCTTAAATCAGTAATTCTATTTAAAATGCCTTAGGCATGTGTTTTCGAACGCATTTAAATATTTTTGTATACTCTTCGTTTGCTGCTGAAGATGTCGCGGAGAGCTTATGGAGTTGTGCTATGATGTTTATTCTTAATTCAACATTCATCATTTAAATATCATCCTGTGTATTTAGTGGTTTCCCAAGTTTTATTTGTTGTAAATGAAAGAATTGATGAAGACTTATAATTTGTAGCACTTATTAGTATTACATTGTTCTTTTCCTGTTCCGGATATGTTGCTCGTCCAGTTGACTGCGTCATCAAAACTCCAACATGCTGAAACAGATCATCTTCATGGTTGTTCTGGCAATGCTGGCAAAGAGCTATCGCATGGAAACGGTTTGTTGCATTCTGACATATCTCCTGTGTAATAATTAATGTGACACTCTCTCTGCAGTATAAAAGCCACATCTGTGCAGCTGCGTGCATCATTATATACTTCCTAATAATCCTTACGTCCTTTTTAGGACGTAATGTTTTGTTATTTAAAGCCCCACTCTGGCTTTTGCCAGGGGCCGCAATATAGGCAGGCCATAGATATGGCCAATTGTCTGAACGCGGTTTCTGGGACCTCTCCACGGTGATCCTCACCCGCATGGTGGCACTTTGTGTCATCGGGTGTTTATCGTTTGTGTGATGTCCTGGTGGGGAAGAAAGTCAATCAGTCAATCAGCTGCGTGCATCAGCAAAAACACGGAGAACAACTCAAACAATTACTAGCGAAATTCACACATTAATTAACCAGAGCACATTCGTAACGAGAAGAATTGAATAAAGTGATATTACAGCATCACTACTGCGTTTCTATAGACACTGAAGGTTTAGATAACAGAGGACAAAGGGGAAAAAATGACAAAGGAAACAACGACAAAAAGGACAAAAAGGATAAAAAAGACAAAGGTACAAAATGTACAAAAAAGTTTTAAAAAGGACAAAAGGAAAAAAGGACGAAAAGACAAAAGGAAAAAAAAGGACACAAAAGGACAAAAATCACAAATGAATAAAAAGAACAAAAATGACAAAACGACACGAGGGCTAAAAGGGATAGGAGAAAAAACGACAAGAGGACTAAAAGGGATAGGGGACAAAACAACAAGAGGACTAAAAGAAATTAAAAAAAAAAAAAAAGACCCCATAAAAAGGACAACAATCAATGACAAAAATCAACTGAAACGACTAAAATTAAATTTAATCAGAAGATTGAATATTGTCGGCTTCAATGCTCTCTCTGACCCCTTTATATTATAAGGCTAATACAATTTATACACACCCTCTTCATTTGTTTATTTCATCGTTCGTAGTATCAAACATGGGTCATCTTTTCAAAAAACAAACCACGGTCCCTTCTAGATTGCAGGCTGCATGAATAACATTGCAGGGACGAGAATCAAACCGGTAGAAATCCGGAAGACTCGTTTAATTTATGACCATATGGTAAGTTGCGTATTCTTTACAGGACGTTGCAGAACCAACCCCAACAGCCCATGGCTGTTGTGTGGGTTTTCTAGGAAAATTTACGTCCAGTAGTTTGCCATTGCTTTCTGGGTGTCGGCTTTCTCGATACCACTGTCGAAACCAATGCAAGGCGCTTGGCACGCAGCTGGGATCGAACACGTCATACTGGCATTACGAAGCGTTCGCAGCCACAGAGCCGACTTATGACCATACAGGATCTGGTATGTCCTCGCATCAAAAACCGGTCGCGAAGTGACACAAGGTTTTAGTGTGGTTAGTAGTTTTAGCACACTCATAGGATGGTTCGTTCGGTTGTTTTGCTGAGAAAAAAAAAAAATCGTCACGTTTAACCAGCTATTAATCAACGGTTGGAGTGTTGATGTCATCACAGCAGGTTAGTTGCGTATCCTTTTACAGGACGTTGCAGAACCAAACCCAGCAGCCCCTGGCTGTTGTGTGGTTTCTCTAGGCAAATTTACGTCCAGTAGTTTGCCATTGCTGCTGGACGGTCGGCCCACTGATACCACTGTCAAAACAAACGCAAGGCGTATGGCCCGCAGCATTAAGAAGAGTTCGCATCGACTTAGCCACAGACAGAGCCGACTATTACAGCAGACAGACACAACAACTGTTCTGACTGACGATGAAGTCGTCTACCGGCCAGCCAGTGGGCGATCCGGTCGCCGATTTCCGGAGTCGATAACGTCCAGTTTGAAAACAATGCACCTCACAGTGACTCCCGATGGACGAGTTGCCAGAATGACAAGAAGAAAAATCGGAATGCCAATAAATTATCGGTCAATTCGCTGTGTGCTCGTTTGATTGTAGGGAAAAAGTGGTGGGGGCGAAACGATCCACTGACTCACATCCAACAAGCATGTCGTAACATGCAACGAATTTGGGTTTGGATAAAGGTGGTCGGGAGTTGCCGTGTTGTAGCGACTAGACAATCACCTGCGGATCGGAATGTCGTGGGTTCAAGTCCTGACTGGTGCTGAAAAAATTGACCCTGACTTCCAAGTCGACCCAGCCTTGAGTGGGTACCAGATACAGTCCACCTGACCCACAAAGTGCCGTGTGGTCTATACAATATAGGTCTAGCCCTATATACCCAACACGCCTGAAGGAGTGGAAAATATCCTTGACCTACATTTTTAAAATAAAGTTGATTGTTAGTAAAGATTCCGGTCTGCATTCAATTAAATTTTTGAGCAGAAACGGCCCACATATCACAGCTTCCCTCGCAACTCAAATACAATGTGCTACTTACCCTCCCTTTTGAGAGCGCACGCAGAAAAATTTAATCAATAATAAACATAATCATAGAAAGAGAAAAAAGAAGAAGAAGAGAAGGAGGAGGAAGAGACTGACTGACTTTTTACCCCATCAGGACATCACACAAGCGATAAACAGCCGAAAACACAGTGCCACCATGTGGATGAGGATCGCCGTGGAGAGGTCCCAGAAACCGCGGTCAGACAATTGGCCATATTAGCCAGGATGGGGCTTCAAATAACAAACAATTTCATCCTGAAAAGGATATCTCATCAAGGAGGAAGAGGGGGTGGGGGAGTAGAAGAAGGATGCCCCCTGTCCATTGTGTAAATGCAAACAGATTCAAACAGGAACGCAGTGCCCGCCATGACTCGACGTTTTCTCAGAACGTTTTATAACACTCGACTGTCATTAACCTTATTTCTGGCAAATGCAGCAGTGAGAGACGGCTGCAGCCTATTTCGTAGATAAACCGGCTTCCAGGAAGATCCAGCTTACATCGGTGCTTGGAAGGGTCGTCGAAAATAAAGGCGGTCGGTGTGATAATGACGACATTATCCATTTGGTGCCGACTGATTTGTAAAATATGTCAAGCTTCATATGTCCCATGTTCTATCTATCTATCTATCTATCTATCTATCTATCTATCTATCTATCTATCTATCTATCTATCTATCTATCTATCTATCTATCTATCTATCTATCTATCTATCTATCTATCTATCTATCTATCTATCTATCTATCTATCTATCTATCTATCTATCTATCTATCTATCTATCTATCTATCTATCTATCTATCTATCTATCTATCTATCTATCTATCTATCTATCTATCTATCTATCTATCTATCTATCTATCTATCTATCTATCTATCTATCTATCTATCTATCTATCTATCTATCTATCTATCTATCTATCTATCTATCTATCTATCTATCTATCTATCTATCTATCTATCTATCTATCTATCTATCTATCTATCTATCTATCTATCTATCTATCTATCTATCTATCTATCTATCTATCTATCTATCTATCTATCTATCTATCTATCTATCTATCTATCTATCTATCTATCTATCTATCTATCTATCTATCTATCTATCTATCTATCTATCTATCTATCTATCTATCTATCTATCTATCTATCTATCTATCTATCTATCTATCTATCTATCTATCTATCTATCTATCTATCTATCTATCTATCTATCTATCTATCTATCTATCTATCTATCTATCTATCTATCTATCTATCTATCTATCTATCTATCTATCTATCTATCTATCTATCTATCTATCTATCTATCTATCTATCTATCTATCTATCTATCTATCTATCTATCTATCTATCTATCTATCTATCTATCTATCTATCTATCTATCTATCTATCTATCTATCTATCTATCTGTCTGTCTGTCTATCTGCCTGCCTGCCTGTCTGTGCATGTGTCCGCCTGACTGCTTGTATTTCTGCCTGTCTCTGTCTGTTTATATACTATCTAGCTATGCCTCAATGTTAGACAATGAATTAGCCTCTTTTAACCGCTACAGGAATTTGAGGTGCCAAACGTTGATGTTAGCATTCATTCTGGCGAACGACCTGTGGCCGTAGATCCTGAATTCGATAGAGCTTTCGGGAAGTCACCTGTTTCTATAGACGACAAGAACTGGATCCCAAACGTTGATGTTAGCATTCATTCTGACGAACGACCTGTGGCTGTAGATCCGGAATTCGACAGAGCTTTCGGAAAGTCACCTGTTTCTACAGACGAGAAGAATTGGATCCCAGACGTTGATGTCAGCATTCGATCTGGTGAACGACCTGTGGCTGTGGATAATGAATTCGACAGAGCTTTCGGAAAGTCACCTGTTTCTATAGACGACAAGAACTGGATCCCAGACGTTGATGTTAGTATTCATTCTGACGAACGACCTGTGGCCGTAGATCCTGAATTCGACAGAGCTTTCGGAAAGTCACCTGTTTCTATAGACGACAAGAATTGGATCCCAGACGTAGATGTTAGCATTCGTTCTGGCGAACGACCTGTGGCTGTGGATCCTGAATTCGATAGAGCTTTCGGAAAGTCACCTGTTTCTATCGACGACAAGAACTGGATCCCAAACGTTGATGTTAGTATTCATTCTGGCGAACGACCTGTGGCTGTGGATCCTGAATTCGACAGAGCATTCGGAAAGTCACCTGTTTCTGAAGATGGCGAGGCCTTGCAGGATGATATCGCCCCTGATACAGCTGTAGAATAAAGTTTTCGGAAAAGGAGGTTTCGATGACGCTTTCGGAAAGTCACCCTTATCGCGCAAATTGTAATATCTTGCTTTATTAACAGTTTCCTGCACATCCCTCATGGAATGATGGATTTGATAAATATTTGGAAATAGCAAATTTTTCCGGGTCTTTGAAGAAAGTGTTTTTTTTGAACTAAAACTACACAATAAAATCACTAGTGAACAGAAACTTACATACACAACAGCAGGGAATACAAATAATTATTACTAAATACTATCTGTTTTGGGTGCTGAATTACATAGGAAAAGACATGCCTGAATCAACTAGCGAGTTCTGTAAACTGTCATCTTAATAGACATCAATAAAGCCATTAATTCCACTTATGTGTATTTGTTTTCATATTACAGATTTTGTTATTTGTTATTTTTAGTTTTTATACCGGAAAGTCCACCGAATAGCAACGTTTAGCCTGTACAGGTCTGGCCAAAAAAAAAAAAAAAAAAAAAAAATCGGAAATGCCTGCGCACAACTCACATCCTTTGTCAGTCAAAATAACCGTCCTTACACGTAGTCCGACCTGTTGTCACAGACACGGCTCTGGCGCAAAGAGAGTTCATTGCAAACAAAATGGACCCCCGATCATTAAAGAGGTAAAATACTAGGTTATCTCCTTCCCTCCTCGTTATGTGCTAGAGCCAGCTCTAAATAATCAAAGATGGAGAATGACACTCCCACCACCTCTGATTTCTAGCAGTGTTTGGATGAACCAGGACACGGATAGGGAGACTCAATAACTTTTGCCACACCGAAGACGGCCATGTCGGCCGGAATGGTTTGGGCACTCAGAAAAAGAAACAAGACATCAATGGGTAATCGGTTTGCTTAGATACCTACACCGTTATGTGACTGTTCCTGTGGGCTACTGCGAGGCAGGAACAGCGCCGGATTCCGGGGCATCGGCGAACTAGGATGAAGCAGAGTAATGCGTCTGGCCAAAATAATGCAAACACACTGAAGATTATGCAGTTGAAATAAAGACTGTACAGTCCCCACAGTGTACATATCAGACAGGACCACAAACATTCTGTAGACCTGCCCACTCTGTCTAGAACTTCGTAAAGAAACCTGGCCCCAAGAGCAAAGTGTGGAGAGCTATAGGGAACCATGAAGGACCTGCAGCAGACATGTCAGGTTACAGAGGCAATGCAACTGATGGTCTGATCTGAGCATACGAAACCAAACAAAAGAAGTAGCAGCATAGCCCACTGAATCCCCACGTTCTCATGATTGTGCCCGCGGTGCAGGTTAGTTGGGCTTCATTGTGACCAAACGCTCATACCGTTCCATATTTCGATATTGCTAAGAATCACCCAAGTCTGTACTACTTCTTCTTCTTGCAGTTCACGCCATGTGGCATTGGTAGCCATGTCAAGTCTACAGTCTTCTTCTTTTTCTTGTAATACGACACCAGGGCATCACACAATCGATAAACACCCGGTGACACAAAGTGCCACCATGTGGATGATGATCACCTGTGGAAAGGTCCTGGAAAACCCGTTTAGTCGTTAAGCCATATCTATGGCTAGTTCACATTTATGGCGCTGCTATTTTTGGGGCTCCCGGCAGAAGCCAGGGTGTAGCACAGCTCTGTCCTTTGCGTACGTTGATGTCACACCCAGGATGGTCTTTAGTTTTACTACAGGAGGAGTCGATTGAAAGAGTATAGAGAAACATGGTCGTGTCGATAGTGGTGATGATGATGATGATGTCTTGCTAGCTGCATGCTTCTCACGTGACTCTGATGCTTGCATAATATAATGTCTGGAAACAACTTTTTTTTCTGTACTGTCTTTATTGTGATACTTCAGTAATGTCACAAACAACATCAATAGTATTCTGAATGGAACTGTGTTCTCTCCATGGTAAAAAACTCTTAAGATCGCGGTGTGTTCTTCGTCTCTAGTTACATTGTTTCTAGTATCTGTAACTGCCACCTGGCTTCTAGTGCGGTCTAGTACTAGCGGCTTGATCGTCGACTCTAACATCTCAATAGTGTTCCTACCTAATGTGTCTCTGTTAACTATGGATCCATGTATCTTATGTATCGTCTCTGTAGTACGTTGTGTGTGTCGTCTCTGTAGTACGTTGTCTCGTTTCATGTCTGCTCTCAAGTGACTGTCTTCGAGATTCAATGTGATTGGCTCCTCTTTTTCTAGTGTTGAGCTGGCATCTCTACAATTGCGAGGGTCCATGAGACTAGTCGCTCGTCATCTGAGTATCAACAGCTGAAAGTTTTTTTTGAGGGTATAAATTACTAGTCCCTCCTCTTCTGAGGTCTGCTCTGTGGCTAAATCGATGCCGGATTCGATCCCAGCTGCAGGCCACTCGCCTTGCGTTGGTTTCGACAGTGGTATTAAGAAAGCCGACCGTCCAGAAGGCAATGGAAAACTTCTGGACATAAATTTGCCTAAAAAAACCACGCTCTGCAACGTCGGGTAAAGAATACGCAACTAACCTCTTCTAAGTCTCGACGACTGAAGGCTTTTTAAAGGGTTTCCTACTCATTATTTATTTATACTTAGATGCTGGAATGCGGGGAATGTGTTTTCTACTCTTCTAGAAATTTCTCAACGCGTTCACTATGTACGTTCTCACTTGGGATTTTCTAATTATATCTAGATTGCACCAGATTGCATCTAAATATACTAATTTGTTTGGCCGCTGGCCTCATGGTGACAGTACAACTGCGTTTACTTTGATACGGCATGTAAACAATTACGTCAAATTCTATTTGACACTATTCTACATGGACACTATCTAAAGCGTATATACGCAAAATCACCACCTGCGAGATGAGGTGCCTGAAAAAAAAGCAGCCAACCTAACCATCAGAGATCGAGTGAATAAGAAACTATCAGGCAAATTGTGGGATTGTACTAGATTCATCGAGAAACAGCAGATCAAGTGGTTTGGCCATCTCGTTAGAATGCAGCATGATCAAATACCATAACAAGCACTACATCTCAGAAGATCAGATGCAAGAGCAAGAGGACGGCTGCGGAAAACATGGATTGACAACATTAAAGACACTCTACGTTTTCACGACACGACAATAGCCAGTGACAGCCAACGTGCACTGGATTGCACATTATTCCTCCCCACGACGCTCAACGGCAGAAGTGGTTTATAATGATGATGATGATGATGAATACCAAAACTTCTTGATCCTGGTACATCTTAGCTTTACGCAATATCCTACCTCCTAATAAACAAGTGATCACCTTTCCCTGTTACAAGAGTGGAGCTTCAAAATAACTAACAACTGCATCCCGCAAGGGGATGACCAGATATTTTCTAGTGTTCTGCTCTGTGTACCTTTGAAATGTTTTTTTTCGTCTGTTATCAACGTGGAGTGAACTGCATACGCAGAAAATGGCGACTGGACTGTTTAAAATGTATCGGTTCTAAAAAAAAATAAAATTATTTGCAAGTCGGTGCAAGCATACTTTCCGTGTGCATAACACACGCTGAGACCGGAAAATACTGATTTCCCTCCACGCTGCTAACCAACTCTCTTCAGTTCGTTGGTTGTGGGTCGAATTTTGTATCAGTAAATTGATAATAGTGACGACCATGTAACCACTCTAAAAAAAATGACATGCTAGCTATCATAAGGTCAGCGGTCGAAGAATAGGAACAGATTCCGAACATTTCACTTGTGTGGTCTAGGAAATAGAATTTTGAGAGCATGCATTTTCCTGTGGCTACATACGGATGTGAGTCGTGGACTATCTTTCAGTCCTTAAGAAAGAGAATAGGGGCTTTTGAGCTGAAATGCTATAAAAAGATTCTCAGAATATCTTGAAAAAAAGAAGATGAGAAATATTGACATCTTGAAAGATCTGAACATCAAGGAGGATTGGCTAATAAACAGCATCCTTTCTCAAAAGCTGAAATATTTTGGTCATATCAAGCGCCACGACGGAATGAAAAAAAAAAAATTATAGCAGAAGGCATGGTGCCAGGAAGGAGGGGCAGGGGCCGACCCACACGAAGATGGGCACAGGTTATAAGTGACTCCTTGAGTGTGAAAGTGCATGAGGCGGGAGAATTGGCGAGAGACTAAGTTTCTTTCAGGCAGACTGTGATGAGCAAAGCTTGGCATATGACATCTTAACGTCTCTAGTTTGAGAATAAAGGGGGATGCAGTCAACTGTGCCTTCCACCGGCTTGACAATCAGCTGCCTGCACATATCGTAACTGTAACTGCCTCACAGAGCATGCTGAGAAAGTCATGCTCCACGCAGAGTGTCAAGCATCGCTTCGAAGGTCCCGGGTAGTTAGTGTCCTTTGAATATTTTCTTAAAATATGTCGGTGTGTATGACAAGAAAACGCAGATAGTCTGGCCGGTTCTTCACCATTTGGTGGTGAATTGATGTATGACAAGCTAGAATTTGTAAGGACCCTTTGGAGCGAGTGAATGGTACAGAGGCACACATAGATTATAACGGTCAAAGTACAATGTCATTGCGAGGAGTTACCAGGAGATCTGGCCGACGATCAACACTCAAGGGAAAGGGGAGACGGTTATAGACAGTTAGGGGTACCATCTGAGTGTACCGAGTGTTTGATGTTGATATTCAAGATTCAGCATTTTCTTGCCACAAATAACTTCTCGAGCTCTTAAAGCCATTATTGTTATAACATGTATCTGCCAAGTTTCTTCTTAGACGTTCAACCTTTGTTCCTGTTGCTTCCAAAATTGCCACTTCCATGCAATGCTATCAGTGGCATCCTAATCAATTGAATCCACTAGAATACCTCCACTTCACAGGACACCCAGCAAAACCTGCAACAGGTCACCCAGGACACGACCGGGTCAAGCAGACGGGGCCCTGCTGCTGGCGTCACCAGGTCGGGCTAACGTTGAATTAATACAGCGGTTCTCATACCATAAATAAACTGTTTTCGAAAGTGGCGACGTAAGACAATTTCAATTTTAACTTTTAAGTATCTATATGCCTTCTTTTCTTGATTACTGCTTCGGCAACCCTGACATACGCTGACGGCACCCCAGGGTGCCTCAGCACCCAGTTTGAGAACCGCTGCGTTAACGCTTCGTTAGCCTGACATGGTGACGTCAGCAGCACGACCTGTCAGCTGAAGCCGGTCGTGCCAAGGAGCTGCAGAAGCAGATGTACAATGGACAGTTGGTGTCTCAGCTCCAGGAGGAGGTCTTCAAGCAAAAGTGTGAGACTGCAACTCTGAAGGATTCACTTAGTTGTCTGAAACAGGAACACAGAAACTTTGCGACATTGCGGTCAACACTCAGATAATGGGCAACATGGCCTTCGTGTTTCTGATATGTTTTTTTTTTTTTTTAAATGAAGAAGTTAAGATCGCTGTTCCAGAACGATGTTCTTCAACTTGTTGACTAACAGGTGCAAGTGCTTCAGTTCTTGACGGACATTTACATCTTTTACCAATCTGTATTTCACCATAGAGGATGTCATCGAAAACTCAGCAGTCAGAAAAATTGTATGATACCTGCCCTTGACAATACCTTAGTCTTTGTAAGCTAACTCATGGATAAATAATAATTAGCTGTGGGAAAAGCAAAACAGTAAGCAGTAACAAGACAAAGCAAGTTCAGGTGTTTGATACTGAATGAGAGTCCATTGTTTGGTATGCTGGAATGTTGTGAACTGTTTCTGGATACTCTCATACACTTAAGTGCTGTGTTTTCACAGTCATCTGATAAATCTCGGCTTCAGAAACAATGCTCTCTATTTATTTAGGTAACACTTGTGGCCTCTAAAACAGCCAGCAGAATTCAATTTCCCAGAAGTGATCCAGTTTAAGAACCAGTTTCTTCCATGTTCACATTTACCAGAATATTAGTATATTTATTCACCTTTATAATAAGGAATCTATAATGTCGCCAGTCTTGTGTTGATTGGTCTATATAAATTTGGATCCAGCATTATATCAACCTCTTGGTTGAGGGGATACCAGATGCACTCCTGGGATGTAAAGGCGGCCAAGGTAATGCTGACCACATCAGCCTTTAGGTGCCGATTGGTCTGTAAGAAATGGGTCCAAACCTATGTGTCCACTACACCTGAAACGTGGAAAGGGTCTTTTTCTTCACTTACCCAATGCTTAGATGAAATGCGTTCTTAACTTCAATTAGCATGTACCCAATGCTTTGCTTTGCCGAAAAGGGTTCTTAACTTCACTTAGCATGTACCCAATGCTTCGACGAAAAGTATTCTTAACTTCACTTCGCATATACCCAATGCTTTGCCGAAAAGGGTTCTTAACTTCACCTAGCATGTACACAATGCTTCGACAAAAAGTGTTCTTAACTTCACTTACCAAATACCCAATGCTTTGCAGAAAAGGGTTCTTAACTTCACTTAGCATATACCCAATGCTTCGATGATAAGTGTTCTTAACTTCACTTAGCATATACTCAATGCTTCGATGAAAAGTGTTCTTAACTTCACTTAGCATATACCCAATGCTTCTTTTAAGAGTGTTCTTAACTTCACTTAGCATATACCCAATGCTTCGATTAAAAGTGTTCATAACTTCACTAAGCATATATCCAATGCTTCGATGAAAAGGGTTACTTTTATCAATAATAGGTGTGCCAATTATAAGCAAAGCTCTATACCAAATGTCTTTTTAATTTGTTAATTTTTTTTATTCGTTAACATTGATAAAACACAAACAACATTTGACAATACTTGTCCGGCAAGCCTTTATCGTAATACTGTTCAGTAATTAAAGAAGCCTTAATTGCAACTATGAAGGAAGTCTCCACAGCCGTACAATCAGTAAGCATTTTTTTTCGCAATATAATAAATTTGTAAGTCTTTAATGCAATACAATCATCCAATATTCTCTGTTGCTACAACCACTAAATATGCCCTGTCTCCACCGTCACTTCTGTTTCTGACATCGCTGCTTCCTTCTGGGTTTTCTGTTTGTCCCTCCTCTCTTCCCACTTGAAGATGCACATCATGATCAGAAAAGTGAGCTGGACTGTTCCGTGAACTCCGATGTCGATGCCAGACATCAGGTACCTGTTGACAGAAGTAAGGCGGTGTAGAATAGTGACCTAATTAGACATGAGCATATTGCTAGAATAAATGTATAGATGGTTAGTAGCGTATCCTTTACAGGACGTCGCAGAACCAACCCCAGCAGCGCCTGGCTGTTGTGTGGTGTCTCTAGACACATTTACCTCCAGTAGTTAGAATAAATGTATACCAACAACATATATATATGTATGCATATTATTTTTAACAAATCATTGACGTATCTATCAAGTAACACTTTTCCATCCACCTTTCTATTGAGCACTTGCTAGATTTGCCTGCTGAGTTTTGGGTTCATATCAGCATAGTGTAGATTTTCTTCTAATTTACCACGGCTCTAAAGTTAATACCAGCGTCATTGCACACGGCTATAAACCATAAGTGCTCTTCTCCCAGTAGGGACAGCTGATAAGAAATTTCCACCTGTGGCGCTGTTCGCACGTAACTCTGTAGCTACAGCGACGTTCCTCCATTTACCCCAGAGTTTCAACACTGGTACCATTTCCTAGATGCTGGGTGAACCCCGGTAACCTCCCGGTTTCGAACACTGACCGTGGCTACAGCGAGTCGCAGCTGGATTTGAAACCGAGCCCCTTATCGACTTGGCTAACGCGGCCCCATTGACATAGCGAACAAACACATTTTTTTTTTTTAAATGCTTTAGAACTGGACAGTCAGGTCCGTCTAACATTCTGCTATTCTCTCCCTTTTCATACATCATTTTATTCATACAGCAAGTAATGAGTCCGGTAACGTTCTGAGTGAAATGTCGTTGGAAATTGATACGCCCGACGAGGAGATGACAGCGCATGGCTGATAACAACGTGGGCCTAGCAACGTATACCAGATGTACTACATGTGTGCAACGGCGTTATGGGTCCTTAACTAACACGTATTCTATGGAGGTCGGCTCTGTGGCTAAGTCGATGCGAACACTTCGCTTCGTAATGCCGGGATGCCAGGTTCGATCCCAGCTGCGGGCAATGCGCCTTGCGTTGGTTTCGACAGTGGTATCAAGAAAGCCGACCGTCCAGAAGCAATGGCAAACTACTGGACGTAAATTTGCCTAGAGAAACCACACAACAGCCAGGGGCTGTTAGGGTTGGTTCTGCAACGTCCTCTAGAGGATACGCAACAACCTTTATTCTATGGAGGTCCGTGTGTTGCTGGGGACAGATCGTCCATGTGTTCGCTTGGTGTGACACGATGCCATTTCTTAGATATTATAGTTAGTCTGAAGCATATCACTTTGCACGAAGCATGCCTGTCCTCACCGTCCTCATGCTTTCTAAAGCAGTTACAATAAGAATATTTGATAGGGAAAAAAGGATGTGGGCGAAGGGTGGGTCGTCAAAGGATCTAAAATCCCCGCCCCCTGCCCCGAGTTCCGTGTTCAATGAACACAAATTGGAAGATATACCGGGGACAGCAGAAGAGCGCTACGGGCTGGCTGGTCTGATGTGAAAGCGAGGTCTGTCTGCCAACGAACTAAAAAGAAGAGGGTAGAGGACAAAACATGTGCGTTACAAAACAATGGTTCCTCCCTGTTACATGTTGTTCGCTTAAAAAGAGCAAATAATGGTATTTGTAATACATTGACAAGAGACCAAGCAAGATAATGTTTTATAAGTAAGCACCGCTGGAACTACATCGGCCATGCACTCAGAACCGATGGATAAGACCAGACCCCCATCAAACCCTCATATGGAAGGGTAACGAAAAAGGAGAAGACCAAGAGAGACTTTGCGTAGAAACATCCTCAATGAAGGCTCAACCATGGGCTTTTAAAACATCCTCAATGAAGGCTCAACCATGGGCTTTTAAAACATCCTCAATGAAGGCTCAACCATGGGCTTTTAAAACATCCTGACCTACAACAGGTGGCAATAAACCGTCAGACATGAAGAGCTATGACCTCTGCCGTATGCGCCGCCCTAGGCTCAAGACGAGAGACTAACAAACTAATACATTGAACATACACTGATCACACAACGGTATTTATATAAGTGAGTAAAGTATAGGACCCTTTTCCACGCCTTTAGGTGTATAGGGCATATTGGGCTAGACCTATGTTTTTAAATACCAATCGGCAAAAAATGGGTGATGTGGTCAGCATCACACCGGCCGCCTTTACTTCCCAGGACTGCACCCGGTACTCACTGAAGGCTGGATCGACCTGGGAGGCAAGGTCATTTTTTAAAAAGTCCGGCTCCCCCCGGAAGCGAACCCAAGGTCTTCCGATCCGCCGCGAGCGTCTAGCAGCGCGACCATGCCGACTCCCGGTATTTACAATATAATACAATAAACAGGCCGACCAGCCAAAGGTATTTGCAACACCATAAAAATAGTGAGTTTTCTTGTAGGTTTCGGCGTCCAAGTTAGGGATTAGGTATGCTGGTGGTAGGCCCTCAGAGACTAAGAAGCATGTCCTAAAAGGTGACTTGTAAAGAGTTTGCTGCCATCGGATGTGCTGGGCCGAAAGGCATAGATATTCCGTCTTAGCTGTAAACCACAATACAAGGTGCCAATCGCGCTTTTAAAACAAACGGAACAGAAGAAGAAGAAGATGATGATGAAGAAACGAATAAGGATAACTGTAACGTAACGGTCCAAGCCACCCCTTTGTTTTGAACTGGTTTAGATACTGTTACCTTTATGCAGATGATGCTAAGTTTTAATATTTTTTTCTTTAAATATAGGTCTTTGGGTCAAGTTAGGTACTCCTATGTGTCCTAATTCTCTTGAGAACGTTATAGTTTTGCATTTACAAACGTAGGTGAGAGATTGATTGGTAATTATTGCAAAAAGTCCTATGGGCATATCACCGCCTGGGGCGGATGAATCTTCCCCGCCTTCTTTGAAAGAGACGCTTGTGTCAGAACTTTTCATAGTTCAGTTTCGTCTTTTTTAGGACGAAATTTTTTTTGTCATTTGAAGCCCCACCCTGGTTTTGCCAGGGGCCGCAATATAGGCAGGCCATAAATATGACCAATTGTTTGAACGTGGTTTCTGGGACCTCCCCACGGCGATCCTCATCCACATGGTGGCACTTTGTGTCATCGGGTGTTTATCGCTTGTTGGATGTCCTAGTGGGGTAGAAAGTCAAGTCAGAACTATTCTCGATCAAGTCTCCATAGTGAAAGGACACTTTTTTGTTTGGCTTCTATGCTTTTTTTCCCCCTGTCCTAACTGAAGAAACTGGGGCGTCATTACATTCATATTGCAGGGAATTGCCCAGAATGGCTGCTACTTGGAGCAACTCTTATTCTAGTCATATATAAATTGTCTTTATCTCCTCAGCGTCATTGCTATTAGTGAATTGTTTGACTTATCATTGTAGTGGTTATACTGATTACACAATGTGTTGTAAATCTTCCTTTCAGGGTTTAGTGTCCATCTTTCACTGTTCCAAGTTGTCCTGAGTGTTTGTATGGTATAACTATATTACATATATCACTGTGTTTCTTACATTGACTAGGATAGGAGAATTTCTAGTCTGGGGGCTTAATTGAAGTAGTGAGGAGGTCAGACCAAGTTGCGCCTAGGAATACTTTATGTTCTGTAGTTCCATAATTTACGTCGCCCCACCCCTGAAGTAGTTTGGATGATCATTGGAACTGCGGGATTCCGCCTAGACCGTTGCGAGCCAACATCTTTATAACGACTTCAGAGTGCTATTTGATTTATCAGTGAAAACCATTAGCAAGGCACGTGACACCAGCAGTATGTGACAAATAAAATAATGATATCTGCATTCATTGAATTCACACAATCAGCAAACTACTTTTCTCAACGATGCCTTCTACCTACCTGATTTTATCCCGGTCATAAAGCGAGCAGTAGCTGCCGTCCCAGATCAGACACGTGTCGTCGATGACCTTACCAAACAGATTGGGCGAGGGAATGGCCACTGGAAGTATACAAAAGTTAACCCTATATTACAACATAATTAATACACAATGGGGTCTTCACCGTAAACACAACATGAAGCCAATTATTTTTATTATTTTTTTTTTTTTTTAAACAAAATGTAAAAAATGTAAAAAAATAAAAAGCAAGAAGTGTAGGTCGTCTTACAAAATTACAATTACCATTAAAATGCTAATGACTTTGTGACGACTAACATTCATAGGAACATTCAAACATTTATCAGAAACCTCCAACAGATAATATACCATACATAAACTCATCCACCCATCCACACACACATACACACACACGCGCGCGCGCGCGCACATGAACGTGCTAACTTGGAGTACGTATTCTCACACAACAATGGAATATTGTGTTTATTCAAAACTGAAACATGGATGCCAGCATCAAGAGCATACAACATGAAAATCGAAACACCAAGAGGCAGGGGAAGACCAAGAAGAAGAAGGATTAAAGGAGTCACGGACAACTTGAGACTTCATAACATCATGGCATATGAAGCGACTGAGCGCGCCCTGGCTCGGTTGCCGATCATCTGATAGACTGCGACGCCTAGCGGCAAAAGCAAATTTTGACAAAAGAAGAAGAAGAAACATGGATTGTATACGCAATATTTCTTTGCATGGTTACGTATTTTTGGACCTTCTGGGAAACTACCTAGGAAATTTCGCAGCCAACAAGATGGGGTGAAAAAGCTGAAAAGCACAGAATTTTCTTTATACATTGATGGAATATGTATTGTTCTTTAGAATATAAGCTTTTCAGAAACTGTTGGGATATCTACTGCACACACAATATTGAAATCATTACTGCTTATACAACATTGGAATATATCCGGCGTATTTAACATTTGCATATGCACTGTACACGCAACATTTGAAAATATATTTTTACCCACAACATTGAAGTACGTATTCTAACACAAAATTATTATATACACAGCACAGCAAGACTGAAACTGAAATATCTATTGTTTCACAACAATAGAATACCTGTTGGTACACATCGCTGAAATACTTGCTCTCGCATACAAAATTGGAATATTTGCTGACACACAAATTAGTAATATTTGCGGTCACACAACATTAGAATACTTGCTGTCACACAGCATTGGAATAATTGCTGCCACACAACATTGGAATACTTGCGGCCACACAACATTGAAATACTTGCTGCCACACAACAGTAGAATACTTGCTGCCACACAACATTGGAATACTTGCTGCCACACAACAATAGAATACTTGCTGCCACACAGCATTGGAATACTTGCTGCCACACAGCATTAGAATACTTGCTGCCACACAACATTAGAATACTTGCTGCTACACAACATTAGAATACTTGCTGCCACACAACATCGAAATACTTGCTGCCACACAACATTAGAATACTTGCTGCCACACAACATCGGAAAACTTGCTGCCACACAACATAAGAATACTTGCTGCCAGACAACATTGGAATACTTGCAGCAACACAACATTAGAATACTTGCAGCCACACAGGATTAGAATACTTGCTGCCACACAACATCGGAACTCTTGCTGCCACACAACATTATAATACTTGCAGCCACACAACATCGGAATACTTGCTGCCACACAACATTAGAATACTTGCTGTCACACAACATTAGAATACATGCGGCCACACAACATTAGAATACTTGCAGCCACACAAGATTAGAATACTTGCTGCCACACAACATTAGAATACTTGCTGCCACACAACATTGGAATACTTGCTGCCACACAACATTAGAATACTTGCTGCCACACAACATCAGAATACTTGCTGCCACACAACATTAGAATACTTGCAGCCACACAACATTAGAATACTTGCTTCCACACAAAATTGAAATACTTGCTGCCACACAACATTAGAATACTTGCAGCCACACAACATTAGAATAATTGCTGCCACACAACATTAAAATACATGCTGCTACACAACATTAGAATACTTGCAGCCACACAACATTAGAATAATTGCTGCCACACAACATTGGAATACTTACTGAACACAAAACAGAACATAAAGAGGCTTGTAGCGAAACCACGATCTTGGGGATCGACAATCCTTGACGGAAGAGAGAAAAGGCTTGTTAAAACAGTTGGTCTGTTAGTCTGCACATCGATTGTTTGCTTGCTTGCTATATTTAAAAAAATTTAAAAAATTGACCATACTCAGCTCTGCTCTCTCAAGATGTTGACCACCCCCCCCCCACCCCTGAGTGCCGACTAGTATATCTATAAAAGTCTGCCCCAAAATGACCAAGCGTGGACAACGGTAATTTACTTTTACTTTACCTTCAACCTTGCTGAAAACGTTCGGTTATAATTGCATCTGGTTTTATTTGCGCCTAGTTCAAAGCCTTCAATTATTTGCTGTACCGCAAGTTGTAGTTTATTGTCCCTAGCCATGTAACACAAATATTTGTCTGTCTGTCTGTCTGTCTGTCTGTCTGTCTGTTTGTGATATAATCAATTTCAATTTTCGAGTTCGGACGAAAAGGTCCGATTTGAGGAATTGCAAGAAAAAATGTATGAAATTGGGTTGGAGTGGGAAATAGGTGCAGAAATTTAATAAGATAGGAAGAAATTATTGAAAATGAACAGAACAGTACGAAAGAAAGTAAAAAAGAATTGAAATAGAGGAAGGAGAAGTAGATATTGTCGAAGGAGCAGCCGAGAATATCATTACTGTGTTGCCAGATAACGAGGCTGAATACACATCAAACTGTGGGAAACAGGTGCCCACAGAAAAGATGGACTCATCATAGCTCGTTGAGTCCCAGAGGGTTTAGAATCCCAGGCCCATGGGTGGTAAAGAGAGACGTAAAATGTGCGCATCTTGCGTTTACTGGGCTTTTAGGTAGAAACCTATAAACGTATGATGCGCTCCTTGGGACTCAAAGAGTTAAGACATAGCCACTTACGGAATAACAGTGCTGAGTGACATCAATCGAGCTCTAAACTACAACCTCTTCTTCCCTAAAGGAGGCCATTGGAAGTAAAGCATGTTCATGGCGATGATGCTACTGCTGACGATGATGATCATGAATGCACATTCTACCTTATGATAAGAAGCCGCCTGGGTATCATGCTCATGGCACTGCACATGGACTGCACCCCGTGGAGACAGGCGTACAGGATGAAGCTCCATCGGCAGTCGGTTGCACACAGTCCTGGGGTCAACGTAGATCCCAGTGTTGAGTTGAATAGTGAACAGTCGGTGAAAATCTGCAGCAAGGATCTGACAAGGGTGATCTATCTATCTATCTATCTATCTATCTATCTATCTATCTATCTATCTATCTATCTATCTATCTATCTATCTATCTATCTATCTATCTATCTATCTATCTATCTATCTATCTATCTATCTATCTATCTATCTATCTATCTATCTATCTATCTATCTATCTATCTATCTATCTATCTATCTATCTATCTATCTATCTATCTATCTATCTATCTATCTATCTATCTATCTATCTATCTATCTATCTATTCTATCTATCTATCTATCTATCTATCTATCTATCTATCTATCTATCTATCTATCTATCTATCTATCTATCTATCTATCTATCTATCTATATCTATCTATCTATCTATCTATCTATCTATCTATCTATCTATCTATCTATCTATCTATCTATCTATCTATCTATCTATCTATCTATCTATCTATCTATCTATCTATCTATCTATCTATCTATCTATCTATCTATATCTATCTATCTATCTATCTATCTATCTATCTATCTATCTATCTATCTATCTATCTATCTATCTATCTATCTATCTATCTATCTATCTATCTATCTATCTATCTATCTATCTATCTATCTATCTATCTATCTATCTATCTATCTATCTATCTATCTATCTATATCTATCTATCTATCTATCTATCTATCTATCTATCTATCTATCTATCTATCTATCTATCTATCTATCTATCTATCTGTCTATCTATCTATCTATCTATCTATCTATCTATCTATCTATCTATCTATCTATCTATCTATCTATCTATCTATCTGTCTATCTATCTATCTGTATCTATCTATCTCTGTCTATCTATCTATCTATCTATCTATCTATCTATCTATCTATCTATCTATCTATCTATCTATCTATCTATCTATCTATCTACCCTGAGTACATATGTCTATCGTCCCTTTGTCTGCGCTCAGAATAAATGTCCTTTTGGCACAAGGAAAACTGTTTCTGCCAGTTATATTGTATCATCTCTGATCATTTTATTTATATTAGCTTGCTTTTCAATATCGACCAGCTTCAAACCTTCCCGCAAATTCTCGTACAGCCAGGACAGGACGGGAACAATTGTATCATTTCTGTCCTCCGAAATATATATCTATCTACCCCAATAGATATAGTTTGTCTGTCTAAAATATCCAGAGGTACCAACCTTGCCATCTACATTGGTACAGCCAGCATAGCATGGCGACAGGTACATCTTGTCGTCTGCCCCACAAGAGATGAGATTCTGTTCATGGTTACAGTCGCACTGACTAATGTTGCTGATAGGCCGGCCGCTGCAAAAGAATAGGAAATGAGTCAGATATGTAAAACGGACGTGCAGGTGGGTTCCGGAGCAAGACTGAAGTCCAGAAGTGGACGAACAACCAGAACTTTATGATGGAGTTTAGAGCCAGTAAATGATAAGAAGAAGAAGCAGTAAAGAAAAGGTAAAGTCTGTTCTCAAGCCCTTATCCTATCGCACGCTTGCTGTGTGCAGTATTTCTGAACAGCAATGAGTAGAAAAAGAAAAAAAAAGAAAAAAAAAAAAAAAGAAGAAGAAGAAGATGAAGAAGAAGAAGAAAAAGCAGAAGAAGAAGAAAAGAACAAGAACAAGAACAAGCACAAGAAGGAATAATAATCATAATAATTTTAATAATAATAATAATAATAATAATACTAATAATAATAATAATAATAATAATAATAATAATAATAATAATAATAATAATAATAATTTTAACAAGAAGAAGAAGAAGAAGAAGAAGAAGAAGAAGAAGAGAATTGACATCACAGCACAAGGTACATTCCCATAAGCGCTCTGTCCCTATCTTCAGCAGCCAGCGAAGAGTTCCGATACTAATGGTGCCAGTTGCATTTTGATTAAACGTCCGTTTTGCCTTTCCTCTGAGTCTCGAGCATCTGCCAGAACCTCTCGTCACTCCCAACTGCAACAATCTCACCAGACTGTGGTGATCCATCTGCTCCTCCAATCTGTACAAGCTCTCCCACAAGGCACTAACCACGTCTGCCTTATCGTGCATCAGTATTCCACCAAGCTGTGCAGAACCAGCCAGTCTGTCTGTCTGTTCATTTCCCAACACACCGGCATTCCCTGGTGAAAAAATCCAGACAATACTATTCATCCGTGTCCTTCGCAGCATGGCCTATCCTGATCTTTCTCAGCATGCTTTCCGAGTCAGTTACAATCACAATGTGTGTGTGTGTGTGTGTGTGTGTGTGTGTGTGTGTGTGTATCGAGTTCTCTAGCCAGCGGAAAGCTGCAGTGACCGCCTCCACCTCTATTCTTAAGCTGGATGTTGTGGTATCATATGCTAGGCTCTCTTGCATCAAACTTCGACCATTACCTTTTGCTAAGAAACCCCAAGCACTTCTATTGCCTCTTGACACTGAACCGTCTGTGTAAATGATCAAATCTTTTGAGCGAGCATTATCTTGAATTATTTGCTGAGTTTCCACCTCTGTGGCACCTGCTGGCCATCTCTGTAATCCCGGCTCAGTGTGATTGTGACCCTACACAAGTCTGACTATTCAGGTGGCACTTTGACCCACTCGTCTCCTCTAATGTTCTCAAGGAATCAAACCTGTCTGATTGTGTCTTCTGCCTGATCCATCCATGACTTCATTCTTATCAGCCGCTGACACTTAACTGCACCCAGAGCTTCATGCAGAGGATGGTCTATGGCTGCAGCTACCCTGAAATATGACTTCGCCTGCTGCACCTTGTGCCTACCTGCAGCAGTGGGCAATCCGAGGATGTACTGCATACACACCACTGTGGTGTCTCTGGTTCAACCGAGTATGACCCGCATTGCTGCGTTATGTATGCGCTCTAGTTTGTCCATCTGGCTATTTGAGACGGTAAGCATTCCCAGGCAATAATCAACCACTGACAGGATCAGGTGCTGATATAGTGTGAAAAACATTCTCAGCTCTATGTCAATTTCAGCCATAGTATTAAGTGCACCAAGTCCTTTTTGGCATCCTGTACCATATATCGTGAGACTTAGGACAGTAGCTTTAGCGATCCTGTTGTCCAAAGAACACCACAAAACAGACCCCTTTTCCGGGTGGACAACAGCCTTCATATCTGTACACCACTCAGTTACCCTGTCTACTGTCGCTTATAGCTCCCAGGCTGTTTGTTCCCCCTCTTCTCCCTGCCTATATGCAAGTATATCATCCGCAAAAGTCAGTATCCTTCCAACTCCTGATCCCTGTGGCAGTCCTAGGGTCAAACTGTATGGTTCTGAGGTCCATGAGCCAAGTCGAAGAGCAACCCGACGTGAATACAGGACAGCTGCAACCCAATTCATTATCCATGGACTGACCTCCTTCTCCTGCAGTGCAGTCATCAAGATGTTGTATCTTACTTTGTTATAAGCATCCTCGATATCCAGTGCTACCGTCATAGTTTCCTGTCTGTTCTGGAACCCTTCATAGACGTCAAAAACAAAAGTGGCCACATTTGCCCATGTGTCCTTTCCTGACCTGTAGCTTCCCAGACCGATTGGGAGAAGCTTCTCCATTTCAAAAAATTCTTGCAGCTTTACAGCAAATATCTTCTCTAAGACCTTCCCAAATGTGTTTTGTAAAGTGATGATTCTAAAGCCACTGAGCTTTGAATGATCCTTTAAAGGTTTTATTAGAGGCATTAAATAGCTGTGCACCCAGTGCTGCGGTACTGATGCTGTCTTATTGCTCTGGTTAAAACAGTCAGCTATCTCCGCCAGGTCCACATCGCTCAAAGCCTTCACGTGGCCATACCTGACCACAACAGGCACTGGTGCAGTTTGCTTTCCCTTTTGAAAATGTGTTTGATATCTTCTACTCGTATCATGTCTTCATAATGCATATTTTTTAAGGTGCTAGCTAACACCTCTCTAACTGCATCCCTGATGTCTACATCATTATGATCTGTCTGAGCTATAAACCTATGGAGAAAAACCTCCCCTTTCTCCTTGTCTGTTGTCACACGCACACTATCGTCTCTACAAATTGTTCCGTCATAGGCCGATCTTTTCTTTGCATTTTCCTTTGCAGTTTGAAGAATTTCCCCAATGTTTTATCGCCTCCCATATCATTCACAAAAGTTTCCCACTTTGCTTTTTTGGCCTCTGCAGCACAGTGCTTGAAAACCTCCACCTTATCTTTTTTCACATTCTCCGCCATCTCTACTTCCTCTTGTGAGCTTGAGGGTGTCTGTCAAACTTTCTTTAGCTGCTTCACTGCGGCTCTCTTTGCCTTCCACGCCTGTTCTTCTGGAGTCCACTAAGGGGGCTGTAGAAAATTAATTCTGGCATTAGGTCTGTTGCATGCTTCCTGTCTGAGGCGTCCAAGATGTTGTTGGTCCACCTATACTGGAAGGTCTTGCGTGCTCTCCCAGCCTTAACCCTCCTGGGTTAAGAAATCAGGACTGAACATGGTAGGGGATCACCCCCATTGTCATATAGGACAGTCCATTTAACATCTAAAACCGACGACTGAGAGACCAATGTCACGTCAATGGCTGTGTCTGCATCGCCAGACCTCATTGCCATTCTAGTCGGCCTCCCATCATTGATGCAGACCATATCAGAGTCACCCATGGATTCTGCTAGAGCAATTCCCTGTCGGTTTTCTCCACTGCCGTCCCATTCTCTGTTCCGTTGAAATTCCCACATATAAGTAATTTATCACCTGGTAACTCCTCCAATTCCTTGAGCCAGCTCCATTGTTACCCTCTGATAAAACAGTCTACCGTGGCATACATATTTATGAGGTTCCAACTTAAACCACCAATCTCCACCTGTATCCCTTGAACCTCTCTTCCACTGTGGTTCCACTGGCTCAAGTCAAGCAACACATGCTTCACTCCTTCCTTTACCACTAGACCTTGTCCGTGTCTCTCCTGTCCAAAAGGGTTTATATAACTGACGTACCCCGGGCAATGATATCTGTCTATATTTAACTCTTGGAGCATGATAACATCAAAATAAAAAATCAACCTCTCCTGTACAGGACCTCTCTGCCTAGCACTCCGACAGTTACATTATCATACTCTTACATGATTGAAGCCCAATCTCTCCGCTTTTCGTTTTGTTCTCCTAGCATCTGCCCTTCTATATCTATGCTTTCTCTCCCCATTCCCTCGTCGTCTCCTCCTCACTCTCTCTTCACGAACTGCTGAAAAATGTGTCAAGCGCAGAGCATGTTCCCCGTATCTCCGGCGACGATTTCTATGTATATTTTTAAAATCCATAGAAGAAGAAGAAGAAGAAGAAGAAGAAAAAAAAAAAAGAAGAAGAAGAAGAAGAAGAAGAAGAAGAAGAAGAAGAAGAAGAAGAAGAAGAAGAAGAAGAAGAAGAAGAAGAAGAAGAAGAAGAAGAAGAAGAAGAAGAAGAAGAAAAAGAAGAAGAAGAAGAAGAAGAAGAAGAAGAAGAAGAAGAAGAAGAAGAAGAAGAAGAAGAAGAAAAAAGAAGAAGAAGAAGAAGAAGAAGAAGAAGAAGAGGAAGAAGAAGAAGAAAGAAGAATAAGAAGAAGAAGAAGAAGAAGAAGAAGAAAAGAAGAAGAAGAAGAAGAAGAAGAAGAAGAAGAAGAGAGATAAGAAGAAGAAGAAGAAGAGGAAGAAAAGAAGAAGAAGAAGAAGAAGAAGAAGAAGAAGAAGAAGAAGAAGAAGAAGAAGAAGAAGAAGAAGAAGAAGAAGAAGAAGAAGAAGAAGAAGATGAAGAAGATGAGAACGAGGACGAGGGAAAGAATAGCAAGCATAAGAAGAAAAAGAACCAGAACAAGAAGAAGAAGAACTTACATTGCCCCGTCAGCTCCATACACAGGCTCATTGTTACAACCGATGATGAAATAGAAAGGTATGATGATCAAAGTGAACAGGTAAGTGCAGACGATGATGTACATGTACCCCATCCTGGTCTTGACTTTACTGGTCAACCACGAGCTGATGATGGTTCCCACGATGTGACCCAGTGCTAACGTTATTCCTAAGACGAGATTACAGTTATTGTTAGCACTGTTGATTAGCCCAGCAACATCACTGTAATGTCTGTCGGGACATAGTCGGGAACGAAACAAAGTGACACAATAAAGAAATAGAAGACCCATGCCTCCGTATACAGCAGCACCAGGTATATACAAGGAAGAAGCAACATCAATTAAACCGTCTAGAACAACACAACAAAATGGAACCAAAGGAAACCATATTCAAACTAATCATACTCAATAAAGATCGCAACTATAGGCATCAGCTACAAAGCTGAAAAAGTCTGAACGAAATCGAATTATCTTTTTCTTTTACAAGCAGCAAGCAGCAAGCAAGCACTGTAATGTCTTCTAATGTTATTTGTCTATCAAGTATTCCTTTTTCTTTTTCGGAGATCTTCATTGTTTTGAAAAAAATAAATTTGTGTTTCTATGTTAGCTGGTTCTGCTGTGTGTAATATTGTTCCATTAGCGTCTGTGGCTTAGGCTTTGCGATCTCGCTTTGTAATGCCGGGGTGGGGGGTTTAATCCCAGCTGCAGATGGTTTGTCTTGCGTTGGTTTCGTCGGTGGTACCGCGAGCCGACTGCACAGAAGGCGATGGAATACAACTAAAAGTAGAATTGCCTAGAAAAGCCACAACAACTAAAAAAATGATAGGGTTGGTTCTGCAACGTAATGTAAAGGATACACAACTAACTTTAATATTGTTCAAAGATGTGTGCTATCTATGTTTGGTCTGTTTGTATGTTACGATGTATGTCTATTATTTTGTGTATCTATACGTTTGGTTGTACATTTTATTCTTTTTGTGTATCTTGTTGACTTAGTATTTTGTGCTGTGATGTGTTGAAAAAACAAAGTAAATGACCCTTTTCCACGGCTTTAGGCTTATAGGGCATATAGGGCTAGAGCTGTATTTTTTATAGACCTATCGGCAAAAGATGGGCGATGGTCAGCATCACGCCGGCCGCCTTTACTTCCCAGGACTGCAGCCTGTACCCACTAAAGGCTGGGTCGACCTGGAAGCCAAAGTCATTTTTGAAAAAACGACCTGGGAGCTAAGGTCATTTTTGAAAAAAAAAAGTCTGGCTAGGGAGCGAGCCCACGACCTTGCCATCCGCGACGAGCGTCTAGCAGGTCGGCCACAGCGACTCCATGTGATGTGCTGTGGTGTGTAAATATTGGCTCTTACTAGTTCTCCTTGATATTTACGTTGTTTTAGTTCTTTTAATTCCACTTTTAGTGCGTCTAAGCGTGCTTCATCTTCATCTGTGTTCGTTATTGCAGCCTTTAGGATTCCTACTTTTTTTAACTCCCGTCTGTGCATGCAGGATGCGTATGTTTTGTTGTGTGTGTGTGTTCTAGGTTTAATGAAACTGTTGAGAGTAGGCTTATATCTTCATAATGTGACTAGAGAGTTCTAGGTCTTCGTAATGTGAATGGAGAGTTATGAGTCTTTGTAATGTGACTGGAGAGTTCTAGGTCTTCGTAATGTGACTGGAGAGTTCTAGGTCTTCTTAATGTGACTGGAGAGTTCTAGGTCTTTGTAATGTGACTGGAAAGTTCAATGTCTTCGTAATGTGACTGGAGAGTTCTAAGTCTTCGTAATGTGACTGGAGAGTTTTAACTGGAGAGTTCTAGGTCTTCGTAATGTGACTGGAGAGTTCTATGTCTTCGTAATATGACTGGGGAGTTCTAGCTCTTTGTAATGTGACTGGAGAGTTCTAAATCTTATGTAATGTGACTGGAAAAGTTCTTACTGAATTTTTTTGATTTCCGCAGACTGAAAAACAAATACTCTTCCCCTCACGATCCGAGCCAGGAGATGAGAGAACCAGTGCACTTACTCACCTGACACCAGGGCAACATCGGACATAGGCACGTTGTATTCATTAGCCATGTAAGCACTTCTGAACACCGACGTTCCGGAGATGGGTATGGATACCAAGGCGACATCGACTAATAGAAGTATGAACACTGGTTTTCTCAACACACGGTAGAGGGCTTTTGGGAAGTCTAGATGAAATAAAATGCATATGTTTAGTAAGAACTTATCTGAATACTATGCTAATAATACTAATAATATTAATATTAATAAGTATTAATTATAACAGAATAGAGAGAGAGAGAGAGAGAGAGAGAGAGAGAGAGAGAGAGAGATAGGAAGGTAGGTAGGTAAGTTGGACCCCACCAGGACATCAAACAAGCGATAAACACCCGATAACACAAAGAGCCACCATGCGGATGAGGATCACCCGTGGAGAGGTCCCGGATATCCCTTTCAGCTGTTACGCCATATTTAAGGCCCGACTATATTGATAGAGAGAGAGAGAGACATAGACAGAGAGAGAGAGAGAGAAAGAGAGAGAGAGAGAGAGAAAGAGAGAGAGAGAGAAAGAGAGAGAGAGAAAGAGAAAGAGAGAGAGAGAGAAAGAGAGAGAAATAGAGAGAGAAAGAAAAAAAGCAAGAAAGAGAGAGAGAAAGAAAGAGAGAGAAAGAAAGAAAGAGAGAGGGAGAGAAATAGATGTAGAGAGAGAAAGAGAGAGCGAGAGAGAGAAAGAGAGAGAAAAAAAAGAGATAGAGAGAAAGAGAGAGAGAGAAAGAGAGAGAGAAAGAGAGAGAGGAAGATAGAGAGAGAAAGAGAGAGAGATAGACAAAGAGAGAGAGAGAGAAAGAGAGAGAGACAGAAAGAGAGATAGATAGATAGAGAGAAAGAAAGAGAGAGATAGATAGAGAGAGAGAAAGAGAGATAGATAGATAGAGAGATAGAGAGAGAGAGAGAGAGAGAGAGAGAGAGAAAGAGTCCCAAAAACCACGTTCAACCCCTAGGTTATATTAAGACCCCAGCTGGGGTGGGGTTTTAAAAAAAGTCCTACGTTGTGAGAGAGATTAGCCTCGGTAATAAAGGTTAGTTGCGAATCCTTTACAGGACGTTACAGAACCAACCCCGACAGCCCCTGGCTGTTGTGTGGTTTTTCTAGGCACATTACGTCCGGTAGTTTGCCATTGCCTACTGGACGGTCGGCTTTCTTGATACCACTGTCGAAACCAACGCAAGGCGCGTGGCACGCAGCTAAGATCGAACCCTGCATCCCGGCATAACGAAGCGTTCGCATCGACTTAGCCACAGAGTCAACAGCCATTTTAATACTGACTAAAAAAAGTTATAAGACATAGAAGGTGGAGCTATATTGGGCTCATCCTGAGAAGAAACGACCGGAGAATAACCAGTCCGGCACTACAGTGGGAAAAAAAGAGATTGATGAAGTGAGGACTTCTAAAAGATACCCTAAAGCGAACGTTGATGAGTTGAGTTGAGTTGAGTCAAGAATTGACATCACAGCACTCGGGGCATTCTCATGCATGGTCCGTCCTCATCTTCAGCACCCAGCGCAGAGTACGAATACTGATGGTACCGGTCACAATCGCGTTATATGTAAGTCTTGCCTTTCCTTTGAGTGTAGCGTGCCGGTCAGACCCTCTGGTTACACCCAGGTGCCTCATTGTCTCCAGGCCGAACGTTAATGAGACATGTCAAAGGTACTGGACTGTATTCTATATATGTATGTATATTGAGGTTTGTAAGTATGTGTGTGTATTGTATTTATATATGTTTCTTGTAAGTATGTAGATTTATGTATATGGGTGTATATGTGATTGCATATGAATGCACGTGTGATTGTTGGTGTGTGTGTTTTCATTTCATGCTTACCTTTGAGCATATCTTTCAGACTGTCTTTCTTCGGTGTGATGGGCTGCTCGAAGATTAGGTCTCCAGCCAAGCTTACTTTCCGTTCTGTCGGCCCAACCACTGGTGGGAACAAACTAGGCCTGCGTTGAAATAGATGGATTACTTTGTGGGACGAGTTGAATGGCACAGAACAAACATTCAATGACTGAACACAGACCCTTTTGTGTGCAATCTGTTATGTAAACATTATCCATAATATGCAGCTGTCCTATGCACGTGTGGAATGTTTCCATGCCCTATGTTTTTTTAAGGGAAACTTTCAGACCCATTGCTAATCAGCATGCATGTTAAAAAAGTCAACCAATGATTGATTTGCTGAAATTGGATGTGTCGGGCAGAAAAGTGCAGCTATCACAGCTACTCTGTAAACCACAACTCAACATGCTGAACGCTTTTCTAAAGGCTACCGCAGAAAAGAACATTATCTGTCATAAGATACTACGTTTGAGACTAGAGGCCGCGTTAGCGCAGTCGATAGGAAACTCGCTTTCAAATCCAGCTGCGACTAGCTGCTGCCCAGAGCCGGTGTTTGAAACCGCCCGATTCCTGGGGTTTACCCAGCCTCTAGGTAATGGGTACCAGAGTTAACACTCTGGTGTGAATGGAGGAACGTAGCTGTAGCTGCAGAGTTGCGTGCGGACGGCGACACAGGTGGATAGTTTCTTATCAGCTATTTGTACTGGTGGCAGAGCACTTTGTTTTTTAAACTGTGTGCAATGACGCTGGTTTACATCTCCCGACTTTACCTTTAGACTGGGCTGGATTCAGCTGCCCTGGAGCTTGTGACGAAAACTTTACTGAGATAAGGAGGTGGTCCATACTTGCTGCGCTTCTTCTTTTCCATTCTTTTCGTTCTTCCTGGCAGTTGTTTTCAATTGAGAAGTTCTCATGGCTCTATGAAGTATGTGGCGAGACTCATCTATTCCAGACAGCTTTAGTTTCCATTGAAATGCCAACCAGCCATACTTGGAGTCTCTCTACTGTATGTAGAGAGCCTGTCTGCAGCATATATTCAGTATTCTGTAAGGCCCATCCTCGTGGGAAAGTTCTGAATCCCAAATCTTGAACTTCTCGTACATAGGGCTACTGAATCTAGACACTTTTACTGATAGCTACATCTATACCCACAGTTACATATAAACTCAGTTACGTCTATACTAAAGGTTACATCTGTACCCACAGTTACATATAAACTCAGTTACGTCTATACTAAAAGTTACATCTGTACCCACAGTTACACCTATAACCAGTTACATCTATACCCACAGTTAAATATATGTACCCACAGTTACCTTCATAGCCAGTAAAATCTATACCCACCGTTACGTCTATACTAACAGTTAAATCTATACCCACATCTACTTCTGTACCCACAGTTACATCTATAACCAGTAACATCTATACCCACAGTTACGTCTATACTAACAGTTAAATCTGTACCCACATCTACTTCTGTACCCACAGTTAAATATATGTACCCACAGTTACCTTCATAGCCAGTAACATCTATACCCACAGTTACGTCTATACTAACAGTTAAATCTGTACCCGCAGTTACGTCCATAGCCAGTTACATCTAAACCCACAGTTGCATCTATACCCACAGTTACGTCTACACTCACAGTTACATCTATACCCACAGCTACTTCTGTATCCACAATTACATCTGTAAACAAATTTACATCAGTACCCACAATTACATCTATACTCACTGTTGTTTCCAGAAAAGATATACAACCGCACGTAAAGTATATTAGTAAGATTCACAATATAACAAAAACAAACAAAACATGAACGTTGCGGCTATGGAGCAAATCAAACAATACTACACAAATACACAAATACACAATACACATATGGACAGGTCCCGCATACAGGTCTGTGACAAGAGACCGTATCAAAGTGGGAATCAGACGCGGGACGCAACCGATTCTTGACTAGAATGTCCTTGAGGTTACGGGCATGCCTGTAGGCCACTAGATGAGGTTCAGAGAAAACCGTGCTGGTGGCAGGGTCGCTTTAAGGATGGAGAGATGCCTGAGGAAATAACCTCACTCACTGTTGTATCCGGACTTTTGGTACCCCATGAATAGATGAGTTGATCAGGAAATCTTCAACGACCAGAGAACGAAACTTACCTTCGACTGCTAGAAGAGAAGTGACTTTCTTTAGAAGCCCTCCTCTGCTTGGACCCTACGTAGGACTCTGTCCTATCGTGTTGGTTATGTAGACTGTAGTGTCTTCGCTTGCTCCCTGACTGATCGGCTGCAGTCGGTTCCTGGATATCCAGGGATTTGCTGTGTATAATAAACAAAAAGAAAGTTTGTATACATCATATTAAACTAAAACAGGTAACGACACGAGAAACAAATGAGTTGAGAAAAGGAGGACGTTCAAGAATAAACCCTAAAACGAAAATTGATGACAAAGAATAAGGGTCCTAGGATGGATTCCTGCTATGTTATGAACATGAACGCACAGGGTAGACCCTACCGGAGGAACAGACTGTGAGCCCTATATGACATATAAAGGCCTAAAAAGATGATGATGGTTTTAAACCAGGCACTGGGTACTACCAGTGCCAAACACTTGGACGCTGCCAAAGACTCACCTGCATAAAATGAAGGCCCTTGTGATAAGAAACGCCGCTGGTCAGTGACCTAGTGAGAGATGAGACTGTCAAAACAGATTGTGGTAACGTCAAATTACACAGAGCATTTGTGAGAAGCATAAGATCAGATGACTTAGGTCAGCATGTTAAAATGCAACTAAACGGATCTAAAGGCACCATAGAGAATGGAACTCTGCGCTGGCTGCTAAAAGTGAGTACAACGCGTTTACGGGAATGTCCCGAGTGCTGTTATGTCAGGTTGTGACTTAACGCAACTGAATAAATTTGTGGTGAAATCAAGAGGGCATAACAGAAAAGACGGATTTTTGAAAAGAAAGATATTATTTATCATCCCCGAACTGAACTGAACTGAATTTCTACCCCACCAGGACATCACATAAGCAATAAACACCAGATGACACAAAGTGCCACCATGTGGATGAGGATCGCCATGGAGAGGTCCCAGAAACCGCGTTCAGACATTTGGCCATATATATGGCCTGCCTATATTGCGGCCCCTGGCAAAAGCCAGAGTAGGGCTTCAAATGACAAACAATTTCGTCCTAAAAAGGACGAAATTGAACATCCCCGAAGAACAATCTCCGGTGACACGGATCCTGACAAATGACAGCAAACTGTTTCTCCGCACACTCTTACCGGCAGAAGTGGATGATGATGATTTTAAGGATGATGGCCATGACTATGAGGACGACAATGATGGTGTTATTAATGATAATGATGATGATGATGATGATGATGATGATGATGATGGGGGTAGTAGTGGTAAACCCTGAGACATGCACGTTTGAGAATTATGCACAAAGTCTGTGCGTCTTGGCCAGACTTATTTCATGTTTGTGTCTTATTTGCTTAAACATTTGCCTGCTTGCTGTTTCTGCTTACCGTCTTCTCATTTTCGTTCCTAACTTATGTCTGTGTGTAATATTACATAATTTTTGGGGGTCATCTTTTAATATTTTGATATGCGTATTGCTTATTCTGTTTGTTTGCCGGATGTCTACAGCATCCAGATCCTTATTTTTGGGAGATACAGATGCTTCGAGCAACGTGACAAGCGTCACTGAAAAGGTCACGGGTAGTGAGAATACTTTGGATCTTTTATCCAGGCCACGCCGGCATGGTGGGTAATGAACAGGCAGACAGAATGGCTGGATTTGCAGCACTGGGTGGTGAATTGACACATTACAAGGTAGATGTGGTCAAGGCCCTCTAGGAACAAGCAACGTAATCAGTAGTGATAAAATATTATTATGGCCTGAAGATAATGAGGCATCTGGGTGTAACCAGTGGGTCTGGCCGGCTCACTGTCCTCAGAGGAAAGGCAAAACGGACATGTCACCAGACTGTAACGGTTACCATCAGTATTGGAACTTTGCGCTAGCTGCTGAAGATGAGGACGGAGCATGCATGGAAATGCCCTGAGTTCTGTGATGTCAGTTCTTGACTTAACTCAACTCAACTTATATCTAGGTCTACATATTTATCTGACTGTCTGCTGCATCATCCGTGTATTGCATTTAACTGGTTAAAAGTGTTCGTAATTACCCCACACCAGTTAACGGACAAACGACAAAGAAGAAGAGGAAGAAGAAAACGCCCACGTAGTCTTCTCTGGTGTATCAGTCTTACCCGGACGGTTCTGCCTCATCGTTCTCCCCATTACCAGCAGGATAAACTACCTCGTCCTTAGCCGCACCTCCAGCAAAGATCACCACGGCTTTGTCGAGCGCCTCCTGTTTCTGACGCGAAGAGATCAGTTTTCGGGGGAACAACATCACAGGCAAGGAGAACACAGCGGTTCCCAAACCGAACACCAGAAAGGCCAGCCACCAGGCGGCCACGAACCGGTCGTCTCCAGGGTCCATCTCGGTCTCTGAAAAACAATAGTGTAGTGACCACAGCATGTTGCGAAATGAAAAGAGAAAGGTTTTGAGAGTTGATGTCTAGAAGCAACACATACTACTCGTATACAGCCTCTGTCGGCTATGTGGCTAAGTCGATGCGAACGCTTCGTAATACCGGGATGCCGGGTTCGATCCTAGCTGCGGGCCATGCGCCTTGCATTGGTTTCGACAGTGGTATCAAGAAAGCCGACTGTCCAGAAAGCAATGGAAAACCACTGGACTTTATTTGCCTAGAAAAACCACACAACAGCCAGGGGTTGGTTCTGCAGCGTCCTGTAAAGGATACGCAGCTAACCTATGCAGCCTCTACATCAACAAGATAAAATGCTTCTTCTTCTTCTTTTTCAGCATTGTTAACCCTTGAGGTTCATTGCTGCACATATCACCAGCCTCCATTCCTCTCTATGTTTGGCCTTTGGCCTTCTCTTTCCAGATGAAGACATCAAATGCTTGCAGATCTCTGCCTCGTGGTCTACAACAGTTCAGCTCCCTTGTGTTTACAGTTTTCACCTCTCTGTCATCTGACATTCTTTCAATATACCCCAGACATGTCAGTCTATTAAATCTTATCACGTCAGTGATCAATGGTGATTTAAACAGATTACTAATTTATTGTTGCTTCTCACTCTCCACTTCTCGGATGTAAAGTGCATGGAATTACCAATACTTAACTTCTCAGATGCAAAGTGCATGACATTTACAATACTTATCTTCTCGGATGTAAAGTTCGTAGAGTTACCAGTACATAACTTCTCAAATGTAAAGGGCGTAACATTATCAATACTTAACCTCTCGGATGTAAAGTGCAGTACTTTTACTAGTATTTAACTTCTTGTATGTAAAGTGCACGGAATCAACAAATATCATGTTAGATTAACCTAATGTTTGTCTAATTTGCTGTTCAAGGTTTAACGAATTTATTTTTCAGTGAATACCAGAATAGGCACAGTAAAGGAAGAATCTTTAATTTAATATGAATTGTTTAAGAAAAATAAATGAAAACGAATGTTTGTAACATAGACTAAAGAATTACCCTTCAAATCTATGGGCACTTTGGTTAAAACACCATTGATCTGTTTACCGATGGGCCCTGCTAGTTCAGAGATGATCTGCCAAATTCCTGCAAAAAGTGGAATAGAATACAGCATATTAATAACATCAGGTCATTCCTTTTGGTCGGCTCTGTGGCTAAGTCGATGCAAACGCTTCGTAATGCCGGGATGCCGGGTTCGATCCCAGCTGCGGCCCATGCGCCCTGCGTTGGTTTCGACAGTGGAATCAAGAAAGCCGACCGTCCAGCAAGCAATGACAAACTACTGGAAGTAACTTTGCCTAGAAAAACCCCACATCAGTTAGGGGCTGTTGGGATTGGTTCTGCAACGTCCTGTAAAGGATACGCAACTAACCTAACCTACATTCCTTTTGCTTAGGAAAACTCAAGGTCAATGAAAGAATGGGTGAGTTAAAATATTGCTGTTCATGTCGCTTTAAATAATCATATTGCATATTGTAAAGGGAATAGTTAAAATAGAGTAGACCACTTAACAGACCAGGAAGACAGTAAAGAAAAAGTAAAGGGCCCTTTTCCTCGTCTTAAGGCGTATTAGGCGTATGTTACTATTCCATTGACCAACAAGCGGTCTGTGGGTGATGTGATCGGCATCCCGCAGGCAAGAAGACAGGGAAGGGGGAAGTAAGGTAATATTCATACTGTCCTACAAACAAAACACTTGGAGCTCCAACTGGGAAAAAAAGACAAGTCACAGACAAGATTGGAGGCTGTGACATCTGCAGCAATGAACCTAGTTGGTTCAGATTGCTGAAAAAGAAAAAAAAAAAAAAAAAGAATGTAGAACTTTAAATCTGCTTTTCTCATTAATTCTGTGGATTCAGTAAAAATCTGTGCAACTGATTCTTGATAGAGAGATATACAATTTCGTATAATTTCCAACAATTCCATGGACTCTTTATAAAAAATTAATTCACATAGATTTTATGCAAATACTTGACAAAACTGTGAGAACAGGCATGCAACCAAGACACAGACCATAGAACTGATGTCAAAAGTCACGGCTAGCTGATGGAAATATTGAGCACTTAGAGACTTCCCCTCTCCCTCACTCACTCACTCACTCACTCACTCACTCACTCACTCACTCACTCACTCACTCACTCACTCACTCACTCACTCACTCACTCACTCACTCACTCACTCACTCACTCACTCACTCACTCACTCACTCACTCACTCACTCACTCACTCACTCACTCACTCACTCACTCACTCACTCACTCACTCACTCACTCACTCACTCACATCTCACTCACTCACTCACTCACCCACTCACCCACTCACTCACTCACTCACTCACTCACTCACTCACTCACTCACTCACTCACTCACTCACTCACTCACTCACTCACTCACTCACTCACTCACTCACTCACTCACTCACTCACTCACTCACTCACTCACTCACTCACTCACTCACCTCACTCACTCACTCACTCCACTCACTCACTCACTCTCACTCACTCACTCACTCACTCACTCACTCACTCACTCACTCACTCACTCACTCACTCACTCACTCACTCACTCACTCACTCACTCACTCACTCACTCACTCGATCACCTACTCACTCACTCGCCTCTACTATCTCTCTCTCTGTCTGTCTCTCTCTCTCTCTCTTTCTCTCTCTCTCTCTGTTTTATTAAAAACAACTGGACGAATTTAGAGTTACTTAGAGTAGAGTTGAGTACAGAATTGACATCAGAGCACTAGGGTCATTCCTCATCTTGAACAGCCAGAGTAGAGTACAAATACTGATGGTACCTGACTCAATCTAGTTATATGTCTGTCTTGCCTTTCCTCTGAGTGTAATGAACCGGCCAGACCATCTGGTTACACCCAGGTGCCTCATTCTCTTCAGGCCATAAACATCTTTTTTTTTTAACTGATTCCGTTGCTTGTTCCCAAAGGGCCTTTACCACATCTGTCTTGTAATGTTTCAATTCCCACCGCACCGGCATATAGTCTGGAGAAAGTAAGATTTACCTAAAAAGACTCCCATCTTAGTCTTGTCGATGAGATTGTCGTCCATGTAGAGTGTCGGCAGGAATCCATTGTGAAACGTGTCACTGATCCCCTTAAAGGCTTGAACTGCCAGCACTACAAGGAACTGTAATTGTTTCACCTGAAAATGGTCACAAGGTAATGCATTATGTTGTTGTTATATTGTAGTCCTTGCTTAAGTTGATGTTGTTTTCAAGTGTTTACATAATTTTGTATCAGTTGATAAAACGGTTTAGTCAACGCATTAGAATGCAGCCACTACTAACACAGACGCTACACATTAAAACATTTGATGAGAAACAGAGAGCACAGAGAAACAGTGTTAGAACCACACATACTAATGGATGAAATAGAAAAAGTCATTAAACAGTCTCCCAAATATAAAGCACCAGGAGCTGATAGATTACCAACAGAAATAATTAAAACAGCAGGTGAAAGCAGCATCAGATGGCTTCACAGAATATTCAATGCAGCATGGGTACAACAAACAGCCCCTATTGATTGGCAACATGCAATAGTTATACCATTGTGGAAGAACAAAGGAAGCAAACGAGAATGCGGTCAATATCGAGGCATCTCTCTTTTAAGCCATGTTGGCAAAATGTATGCCAAGATAATAGAAACAAGACTGAGACCAGTGATAGAACCACAGCTGGCAGAAGAACAGATGGGATTTAGGAGAAAAAGAACCTGCACAGATGCAATCTTCACACTTAAACAGTTAATAGAAAAGAACATTGAATACAATAAGAACTTATTTGTGGCATTCGTAGACCAGGAGAAGGCATTTGACAGAGTCGACAGACAATTATTATGGAAAATAATGGCAAGATATGGAGTAAGCGAACACCTCATCGAAGTGTGCAAAAGTTTATACAGGGATTGTAGAAGTGTAGTTAGAATAAATCAGGGAACATCTCATCCTTTCACAGTGACATCTGGAGTAAGACAGGGGTGTGTCTTATCACCACTGCTGTTTATCACCTACATCGACAGTATATGCAAGAATGCCAAGCCCATGAATGAAGATCTTAGTAAGATCAACGAATTACTCTTTGCAGATGACCAGGCCTTGATAGCAGATACAGCCATGAAATTGCAACAACATCTAACATCCATGAATGAAGAATGTAAAACAAATAATATGAGAATCGACACTGAAAAGACAGAAGTAATGTCAATAGGAAAAAATAAGACAGATCTAAACATAACAATAGAATACAAAGGCATTAAACAGGCAGCTGAGTTTAAATATCTGGGAACTACATTTACCGAAGATGGGAAATTGGATAAAGAAATTGACATTAGATGCAGTAAAGCAAACCAAGTATTGGGACAGCTAGCCCCCCTCTTACAGCATAAGACAATCCCAATCAGCACAAAGAGACATCTTATTCAAAGCATATTTATTCCAACTCTGTGCTACCAGTGCCAGACATGGTCACTCACAACAAACCATAAAAGAAAATTAGTAACCACGGGAAATGAGATGTCTGAGAAGGGCTGTAGGAGTGACCATAAGAGATAAGATCAGAAATGAGATCATAAGAGAACAAAAGTCGGCACAGAACCAATTCTGGATTACATACAAAGACAGCAAGTGAAATGGTTTGCCCACTTAGAGAGAAAGCCTTGTGACACCATACCATACAAAGCATACATGGACAGAGAAGAAGGACGTAGAGCACGGGGTAGACCAAGAACAAGATGGAAGGATAACATCAGAGAAACTCTACAACAGCACGATGTGCCTATGGTCGAGGCAGCCAGAAGAGCTAGAAACAGAACCTTATATCTCCCTCGACACCCACAGCGGTAAAAGAGGAAGTGAAGAAGAAGAGAAGAAGAAGAAGAAGAAGAAGAAGAAGAAGATGAGAAACCAAGAGGCAGCCCTAGAAGAATATGGGTTGATGACATTAAAGACTTTCTACGTCGATATGGAATGCCAATAGCCTTTGAGATACCGGTTCGAATCCTAGGAAACGCTTAGGATTTTTTTTTTCTGCTCACCCCCAACTCTCTGTTACACATTTCCGTCACCACACCTTGCCTTCTCTTCTCTCATACTCTTATAGCACCCCTTCCCATTTTTTGTAATCATACACATTTTCTCGATCCTCTCCTCTCCAGTTATCTCCCGGTGGCCTCAGTCTCCCAATCTGTCTGTCACAAACTCTTCACCTTTTATCTGCCACTTCCTAAACTTCTTCCTTTCCATCTCTGTCTCGCCCCTCTACAACCTAGCCACCCAGCCCCCTTCCACTTCCCCAAAAAACACACACACATACACACAAATAAACATTGTCTCTGAATTTCTCTCTACTTCTGTTTAACACCCCTCCTCCCCCTCATCTCTTTATTTTTCAAAAACATGCTCTTAAAATCTTTGAGTTTTTTTTTTCGTCTCTGTCAAATTCACTTACTTCTTTTGCAAGCTTTCTCTGGCCAACTCTTTCAGACCCTTTCGCTACTCTCTCTCTATTTTTCTTCTTCATCTTCTTTTCTTCTTCTTCTTCTTCTTCTTCTTCTTCTTCTTCTTCTTCTTCTTCTTCTTCTTCTTCTTCTTCTTCTTCTTCTTCTTCTTCTTCTTCTTCTTCTTCTTCTTCTTCTTCTTCTTCTTCTTCTTCTCGCTCTTCATAATTACTTTTAGCCAAACAGGATTCTCTTTCTAGTTTCTAACACGTTCAACCCTTGCTAAGAACAGCTTCGATTATAACTGGTGTTTTGTTTTATGTGCGCCAATTCAAAGGCTTAATTGGTTTGTTGTGCCGATAGTTGGGGTTTCTGTTATTCTCTTTGTCCTCTTCGTACAAGCCTAGAACCACATAAACACCTGTGTCACCTACCTCCGCTGTGGTTGTGTTGGTGGCGATGCTGCTGTTGTTTCCACTAACAGGGGTATTACAGAGGTACTTTGCATTCTCACCAAAGTCGGTCAAGTTACTAGAGTTATCGTGCTTCGAAGATGGCCTGGGATTAAGAAGACAAGTTCAGTGTTTACAATAGTCAGATATACACCATAAAATCTTCAGTAGTAAACACACAGGTATGATACACGGTAATACAATTTTCCTCTAGTGTAGGATTAGGAAAATATTTCATATATTAACTACTCTTGTAAGGTATCCATTGTCGAGGTAGTCAGCTTTGGCGAACGGGTCACCCATTGACTGGCTGGTAGACGACTTCGTCGCCAGTCAGGACAGTGTTTGGGTCCGTTCAAAGCTACCCGGTGGCTAGCAATACTAAGCCATATTACATGGCACACATAACGTAGTCACAATTATAACCTATAGCGCCCCCTTAGGGGACGCTGGTTAAACATGAAGATTTTTTTTTTCGCAAAGCAAGCAAAAACTATGTGACCAGACGAGCAAAAAGCAGAAATTTACTTCTCCTTCTGTCGGTAAAAAAAAGAAATGAAGAAGAATCAACAATTGTGATTAACACGGAACAACATTTCCTTCAGTAAAAAGACCTTCTAACACTCTAGGGATGAGTTGAGTATTCGCTGTTAGACCCACCTGTTTGTTTACATTTTCCAACAGGCACTTGATTGGTGAATTTATTAACATAACACTGACTGTCTTTACCTTAAAGAACATTTCTTAGAACCCATTTCAGTCCAGGTGGAATAAGGAAGATTTATTATATTTATAACACGACACTTGTTTAATCGTACCTTTTCTACTATACTCACGGGACATCTTATCTTCGCTATTATTTGAGAAGGCTCAGCATCCATTATCACTACCCAAGTGTTTAGGTGGAGGTAAATTGAGTGCGATATCACGAAAACTAATGACTATAGTAAAACTGCACAGCCATAAATCTTGTGTAATGGTGCTTGTCGCTTCTATAAGTACTCTTCCATGGCAATGATCTCAAAAAAAACTTTGTGCCATTAAACTCCAAGTTTTCAATAGACAGCTATGCAATGAAAGTTATCAATACTCACAAAATTTGCAGTTTAAAAGGATTAGTAAGCTGCATGATGGCAGGAACGGTCAGAACCAACCCTTGAAGGACACCGGAAGCTCCAATAACCAATGGGATGTTGGCTTTCTGCAGAATGTTAATTAATAACGTGCAAACATTTTTGTTTGTCTGTCTGTCTGTTTCTTTGACTGTCTGTGCATTTTATCTGCTTG
>CAJHNH020000775.1:473819-518819 GCA_905116865.2 Candidula unifasciata
AAAGACAAAGAAACAGATGTGGTTATTGCTTTGAAGCCAAGAAATTTTCTTATTGACATGCCGCTTAATTTAGTGGGTTCTCCCCCCCCCCCCCCCCAACCTCCTAGTATATGTCAGAATGTCTTAGCCAAAGCTCTAACCAGTAGAATTTTAATTTTTGTTTTAATTTATCTAACTGTCCCAGTCGACAAAGCCTTAAATAGGCACCAGAGAATTTCATGGGAAGTAAAAGTAGCTGGCTTGATTTTCCCTATATGACCCTTCCAGTAAAGGTTGGCCTATAAAAAAATAGTACCGACGTTCTTCAATGATGCATTTAAGAATGTCTTAATGTGATTATTGTCTGTTTTGCTTATTGTTTCCAACTTTGCAAAACCCCGCATCTCAAAAGCCTCCACTTGATCTTTATTGTGTTATTTGCTAAGAATAGTAAAAGTAAAGCACCCTTTTCCACGCCTTCATACGTATTGGGCACACAGGGCTAGAGTTATATGTGCATAGGCCAAATGGCATTTTGTGGGTGATGTGGTCAGCATCCCACCGCCCGCCTTTACTTCCCGGGACTGAACCTGACACCAATTTAAAAAATGTAAAAAAAAAAAAAAAGTATGGCCCACGTCAGGACCCGCAACCCACCACCCTCCGATCCACAGGCGCGCATCTAGCTCTATTTGTTAAGTATTTTCTATTGTATTCTTACTTTAAAATAACACAGTGGCATACAGGACAGGTTGAAGTATGACAATTCTTAACAAAGTGTTTCATTGCAAGATGACCATCTTAAAAACGCTGATTTATTCTAAATATCTTGGTCTTTCTACTCATAAACCGTAGTATAAAGAACAATCCCCATAGCACCAACAACAATCTCTAGGAAATTTCGGAGGCAGAGGCACTCGTAAGCAATACGAAATTCAACCCAGTAGACCAGTGGTTGTCAGCCTTCCAAATCCTGCGACCCTTTAATACAGTTCCTCATGTTGTGGCGACCCCCTAACCATAAAATTATTGTAGTTGCTACTTCATAATTTCAGTGAACATGTGTTTTCCGATGGTCTTTGGTGACACTTGTGAAAGGGTCGTTGGACCCACAAAAGGTTCGCGACCCACAGGTTGATAACTGCTGCACTAGACTGACGTCAAAGAATTTAACCCCTTCATGACCCCCTCTTCCTTTCCCCAGCCCAACTTCTTTGCTAGAAATGCACACATTATGATAATCTATATTACCTGGTCGGCTCTGTGGCTAAATCGATGCGAACGCTTCGTAATGCCGGGGTGCTGGGTTTGACCCCAGCTGCGGGCAACGCACCTTGCGTTGATTTCGACAGTGGTATCATGGGGCCGACCTTTCAGATGCAATGGCAAACTACTGGAATAAATTTGCCTAGAGAAACCACACAACAGCCAGGGGCTGCTGGGGTTGGTTTTGCAACGTCCTGTAAACGATACGCAACTAAAAAAATAATTAAAAATGATTACCTGATGAGAAAAGTCTCCATCTTGTAACTGACCATTATTTGAGCTGTTGATCTTGTCCAAGTCGTCTACATCAGGGTATGGAATCTCCAAGGTTGAAATATCATCACTTATTTTTACTTTCTTCGACATTGTTATTGATATTCCACGGTATGTTCGACTTGTCTTAGTGAAAGAACTAATCGATATATATTATACAAATAATATTATCCTTCAGAACTCAGAATTGCTTGTGACTAAGTTACTAAAATTGATTTGTATACTTTATAAAAAAGTTTTTTTTTAAACCCTTCTATACATTGTAAGTTTTTGTGGAGATTGATTTAATAATGAGCCCCGGTAAATCAGTATTCCTTGTTATCTCTCTACTTACAGTAAAGAATTTGGAGTCGACCGGTTTTCTATCTTCTTATTTATTTTCTTATTTGGTCTGGTTATCCTCTGTTGTGTTGCCACCAGCCCAGACCCCGGACGACAGTCTGGCCTCTTTTGTATGCGATGTTGCTTTTATAAACATATGCGATGTTTATTGCTTCTGATTTCAAGTGATTCTTTTGAGCCACTCGAAAACGTCTGGAACCAAAATGGCATTGCTGAAACAGCTACGCCAGTGATGTCAGTTGCATACCTTTAGTAATTATAATTTTATTGATAACGGTTTAATTGAATGTATTGACATTTAATTTGTATATTGGCAGGTGATCAAATCAGTTGAGGGAAGTAGGCCGAGTGTCTCTACTTGGGCCTTCGTCATCATAATTATAATCCGTGTGCTAAAGGTGCCGGGTTCAAATTCCCGGTAAGGGTTGGGATTTTTTTCACGGGGACTTGGACTTATAGTAATTACCCCTGGTCTCTGGGGTTTGAGATCGGACGCCCGGGTGTATTGTAAAAAATCCCTTGGGAGTTGGAAATCGAAAAAAGTAGCCTAACGGCGCTGCCCGGGCAAAATTTTTAGTTAAAAATCTATCCAAAGTATTTCAGGATCCTCGCCGGTGCTACGGCTTGTGCACAGTGCTGAGCTTCCTCGGGCTCAGACTTGAGTTGGAAGAAGAACGGAGCTCTTATGGGTTACTACCAGTGTGCCATGATGTTCAAACCTCAAAACCTCAAACCTCTTTTTTTTTTAATTTTGATATTACCATTACCTGTGTCGTGCCATTATTCAAGCTGTGTCCCATTTCATTACTTTCTACCACGACCTTGTCTATCAGTCCCTGTAGTTCTTTCTGATTGTTCCACGTATGCCATGAATGTTGATCAGTTGTTCAAACCTCAAACCTCAAGCACTATCTGGAAAGATGGAAATATGTCAATACACGAGGTTTCCTAAGTTTGTTAGTCGACAGATTATTCTTACTGCACATATAACAAACCCTTTAGTCGCTAACTGTTCGTATTCCTTACTTAGTAAATCCCGTTACGTGTAGCGGCTAGCGTCACCAGTTGTCTGTTGGTTTCTTATTCTTCTTTGGTTTCCTGCAGTGCTCTTGTCTAATCACACCCTTGTAACATGTTGTTTTTGAAGTATGATCATTGTTGCAGATATACAGTCATCTCTTGGTTCTCACAAACGTCTTACTTCTCGTAGAGTATTCAGAATATCAGCATGATCCATGGCTCGTCTGCCCTGTACAGTTGCTTTACCTGCGAGACGATCAGCTTGCTCATTTCCTTGCACGACTGCGTGCCCTGGCACACATATAAAACTGATATGTGTCAGCCCCGGCCGCTTTAGAGACTTCATCCACACTGTCTTCGGATCCAACCCTTCTCTGTCTTCTTGAGGATATTCATTGAGTCACTTATTTAGCTAAAAAAAAAAAAAAAGCACAGTTATGATAAGGAACTTGTCAAAGTAGCAACAAAGAATTGCGTAATGGAACAAAAGCTTGAGATACTTGAAATTAGTAAACATAATACGATGTATTGCGTTTTTAATGAACGTGTATTGAGTTCTTGGGTAAAAGACCCTTTCCACGCCTTCACGTGTATAGGGCATACAGGATTAAACCTATATTTTGTAGAACAATCTGCACTCAGTAACAGAAAGCCACATCCGTCTCTCGTCAGTTCATCGACGAGGCTGACATTGAAAGATACTATTAGTCATGTGTGTAAATAAATTAGTTAAATTAGTTCTACATCCGGGAACAATGCCAGAGATACGAATCAAGTCGCAGTATGTTCAAGGTTACAGCTGTCAGACATACGCATTAGCCAAATTAGTACCAACATCGTTATTATCAACGTCATTGTAATCGTCATCCTCCTTGTGTGCTTTATATACTTCACATGGCGCTCGCAGTCTGTTGATTTCCCAACGTTCTCTGTTCTGGCAATGTTTTTCGATATCTTTGTGTTGGATCCAGTCGAGCAGCTCAAGTTATATACACTATACACTACACGATGGGGTGGTTCGATTCTTTATTAATATCCTACCCCCAGATGACGTCACAGAACAGTCCAACGACCCTAAAACATCTAGAACTGGCCCTAACCCCAGCCCACCTACGTCCCACAAGAGAGTACAGCCTAGGTCCCACGACTGCTTGCAGCCTATCTATCACCCCCTGAAATATTAGACTGTCCCGTGACCTGTGAATTTTCTCTGTTTGGGATAGGATATTAAAAGACCGGTGGTTCAATTTCTTAAAACTTCCTAATTTCTATCACCGTCATCCCTATCCTTAACAAAAGCAGTAATAATAATAATAATAATATTAACAATAATAATAAAAATAAATAAATAAATAAATAAATAATTCTTGTGTAGAAGGCGACTAATTAGGCATTAACTTAAAAAAATATGTGTTGATCTGAGATGCAGATATCGCAGCTTCGATGTCTTCTATTTCTTTCGTTGGCTTGAAATAAATTGTTTGCATCTGCAGTGTTGTTACACGGATATACGTATTATTGTCTTTCTTTTCACTGGGAGACAAAGTGTCTCTTGGGGATCTAGTGATGGGGTGGGGCTGAGGGGAGAAGGGTGGGGGAAGTGGAGGGGGCCTAAAGTTGCTATACTGTTTAAAAAGCTATTGAAAGGGACATACATACTTACAATTTTGACATTCTGCATCTTTGTAATGCAAAAAGTGAAATTACTCAAATGTCACACAAGAATACCACAGGAGGGCTCCACCAGTCAACTGACACATTAAAAAAAAAAATCTCGGTCAGTATAATTTTTAGGAGTACGGCCGTGCTCGTTAGCATGTGGGCTCCTCTTTCGTAAATCAGTGACTGGTATCTCTGGGCATGAATATGATCTGATGTTTGACGTGTGCCTGTGAGATGGCTGCCAACTCTTCCTAGAGTGCCTTTGGCTGGAGCAACGTTTCGGTGACAAACACGTCTCCGTCTTCGTCTCATTCCACAGGTGTTCAATCGGACTCATGTCTGCAGATAGGGATGGCTAGGGAAGGTTTTTTTTTTTTTTACGTATCCAGAAGCCATGAGTTGTAAACCCTTTGGCTCGGTACTATGGATATCGCAACCCTTCGGCCTTGATTCCATTATAGGTACCGTTAATCTGGGAGAAATGTGGCTTTTCTGCCTACCCCCGGGAGTGAACCCGGACCACAAGGAATTCGTCACCCGGCCGCCGCGAAAGTCAGGTTTAACCAACTACGCTAGAGAGCCGGGCAAGGGAAGGGTTTAAAAGTTATTAGCAGACAGGAACTGCGTGGTCAACCGTGCAAACTAGGGTCTGGCTTTGTCCTTTTGTAAATGATATCTGTTGGCATCCTAAAATAGAAGGACATGTGGTCGAAGAATTTTAAGGACGTATCGTTACGCATTCAAGCTTCTTTTAGTGTGCAATAATAGACTATCCATTGTAACTAAATATTACCCACATCATTACACCTCAACAACCGTGCATCAGGGATTAGTCAACACATTTTTTAGCTACACCTTTATTTCGCCTACCGTAGACCCTACGCCGTCTATCAAGACGCTGCAACAAAAAGAAAGGTGAATCAGACACGTCTCCACTGATTGTCACCTGCCCAGGGACGAAGGTTGGTTGCCCACAAAGGTCGATTTCGGCAGTGGCGATGCGTAAGGACACGTCCTCTGTGTGGTCGTTGTGCCCAAAGTCCAACGTCATGCAGTCCGTTCCGAACAGTTTGATAAGACATATGACGTCCTGGAGGCAATGCTTGAAAAAAGGGGGGAGGGGGGCTTAAGTGGTTTCTTTCGCCTCGAGTGCTGGAGGTCCCGAATTCAAGTCCCGATAAAAGCTTAGATTGTTTCACGTTGACTTCTAGTAATTTGCCCCTAGTCTCTGGGTAGTAAGATCGGAAGCCTATGCATATTGTTGTGAACGTAAAAAATACTTTGGCGGTTGGACATCGAAAATAGTAGCCTAATGGCGCTGCCCGGTTTAAAATCCACCTAAAGTATTTTCAGGATCCTCGCCTGTGCTACGTAGTTCGTGCACTACGCTAAGAACCTTCGGACTCAGGCTTGAGTTAGATTTAGAACGGATCATTTATGGGCGGAGCACTTATGGGTTACTACCCTAATGCATGTTGCTCCGGTGTTAAAACCTATACCAAGGCAATGCCTGCGCAGTTGAAGACGCCGTTGTAAACCTGTCTCTGAGGTGACGAAGCCGAATAAAGCGATTCTCTGCTGCTGGTGTCACTCCACTGCGTTTTCGGTCTTCAGCTGAACCAGTGGTTGCAACCGGTGCCAAAGTTGACTGATGGTACTTTGATACAAGATTAGATGCTTGGCACTCTGACTTTGGCCTACAAATGGCCAATGCAATATTCCTTAAATGTATCGATAGAGAAACCATTCGTGACTGCTGGAAAGCTCAACCGAAGGAATGGAAGAGACGCAGACGAACACAACCGAACGTTTCGGCCAAAGTCTAAACAGGGGAATCTCCATCTCTAGCAGACTGGAGCAGTGACCTAGCGGTATTGTGTATACTGTATTTCATTTGTCATTGTATTTTTGTTAACTTGTATTCCAAATCCTCGAGTAGTCATTACTGTTATTTTTACCAGTCATCCCCTTGTGGTATGCACATTTTCGTTATTTTGAAGTCCCACTCTGGCTCTTGCCAGTGGCCGCTACATGGTTAGTTGCGTATGTTTTACAGGACGTTGCAGAACCAACCTCAACAGCCCCTGACTTTTGTATGGTTTTTCTAGGCAAATTAATGTCCTGTAGTTTGCCATTGCTTTCTGGACGATCGGCTTTCTTGATACCACTGTCGAAACCATCGCAAGGCGCATGGCCCGCAGCTGGAATGGAATCGAACCCGGCATCCCGGCATTACGAAGCGTTCGCATCGACTTAGCCAGAGAGCCGAAGCTGCTATATAGCCCGGCCATAAATATGGTCTAATGGTTAAACGCGGTTTCTGAGACCTCCCCACGGGTGATCCTCATCCACATGGTGGCACTTTGTATCATCGGGTGTTTATCGCTTGTGTGATAGCGTAGTGGGTTAAATATACTACTTCTAATCCTCGAGTAGGCTATCTGTTTATTTCTATTCTCTTCGAAACCTATGTATTTTATTATTTATAATTCCATTAAATGCCACCTAGGCTTGTTTTTTCTGCATACCCAGTAGATTCAATATTATGTGTTTCTAATTGCTTGTTTATTGTCAAAGTCATTTCTGTTCTTGCGTGCATGTGTGTGTGTGTGTGTGTGTGTGTGTGTGTGTATAAAAAAGTAAAGTAAAGGTCCCCTTTTCACACCTTTAGGCGTATAGGGTAGATAGGGTTAGACCTACGTTTTTATAGACCAAGATGGGTGATGTCCTGAAAAGAAGCATTGTTTGAGACGTTGTGACCCGGTGTTTGGCTTTTCCCAGTGGCTTTACAGAACTGCAACCAAGAAGCAACAGGGCACCAGCGCAGCGATCAGCAAGAGGTAAACCGAGCACCAGCAACAATTAGCCAAAACCCACGGACATCATCACTAAGAGAACTGGACCAGACCAGACCCAAAAAAAAAAAAAAAAACACCACAAGCACCACCCCGCAGCAAGGAAGCAAAGAACCGGAATATCAGGTGTGACTACACACTGCAAAAAAAAAAAAAAAAAAAAAACAGGAAATCAAATAAGATAGCCAAGGAACCTTCCTTCGTATAGCAGGCCTCCGGGCGGCTAAAAAAAAAAGGGATCAAATTTGGAATTTTTGTTGGATAACTGGAATTGGAATTTGAAGATGAGTGATGTGGTCAGCATCACGCCGATATATATATATATATATGGACAATAAATATAAGTATAAAAATATGGTTCTCAATTTTTATGTTTGCATTTTCGCGCGCGCACGCACACACACAGACGCACACATGCGCACACACACTCACACACAATAGGCGTAGGCGTACAAAAAGCATGTTGTAATTTTTTTTAATTGAATATTAATGTATGTGGACAATTTATATACACAAAAAAGTCATATTTATCTCAATCCATTATAATGAACAAGCATTTTAAAATTGTCTGGTGCCGCCATGATGTAGTTGCTAGACGCCAAGCTACGGGTCTGAAAGTCGTGGGTTGAAAATCCACAATGAGTGGGCATTTTTTTTTAGAAATGACTTGGTTCGCAGGTCGACATAGCCTAAATGTGTACTAGGTAAAGTTCTGGGAAGTAAATGCGACCGGTGTGACGTTGATCAGTTCAGTTACAGAGTGTCGAATATATAATATATATATATATATATATATATATATATATATATATATATATATATATATATATATATATATATATATATATATAATTAATAAAGGTCTTTACTATATATGTATATGTGTAGATATATATATATACACACACACAAATATATATATATATATATATCCATTATACCTGAGGAAATTGAAGGGATCTCTGCATTATTTTTACAATAGCAGTCATGGAAGCAAATGTACTGTTGATTAATAACAGTTGATATGATACTGAACCCCTCGCCCAGAGAGGGATCTATGGAATTATAACATTTTATACCCTAGAGGCATCAATCAGTAAAAAGCAAGGGCAAATACTTTACATGCCCTATACTTCAACCAATGGGAAAAGTCCAGATGTGTCACCAAACAACAAATTATGCTTAATCATGTAACGAGGTAGAGTGGGTGGTGTTTCTCTTCTAGTTTGTAGGATTAACATGTCAATTACTTCTAAGCAGAGAAGATGAGCTGCTTGGTCTCAGGGCATGGTGTCCGCCTCGAGTGGTAGAGGTTCTGGGTTCAATCCCCGGTAAGGGCTGGGATTTTTTCTCGTGGACGTCTAGTAATTCTCCCTGGTCACTGGGTGGTGAAATCAGACGCACTTGCGTATAGTTGCGCACGCAAGAAAAATCCCTTCGCAGTTGGAAATCGAACAGTGTAGCCTAACGGCGCTACACGGGCAAAATTTGGAGTTTAAAATCTACCCAAAGTATTTCGGGATCCTCGCCGATGCTACAGAGCCTGTGCACTGTGCTAAGTTTATTTGGACTCAAAATTCAGTTAGAATAAGAACAGATTACTTTTTCGTTACTACCCGAGTGCCATGATGTAGAACCGTTGTTCAAACCTCAGACCTAAAGCAGATAAGTCGAAAGGATGTTATTGCAGCACTTCTTCTGTCAGAAACACAACTCCAGCCACATATGTAAGACAACATCTAAACAGGAGCGGCTGCCGCATGAGCTAAAAATTTAAATTTTTTGACTTTGGATTCAACAAAAATATTGCTTTCCCAATTTGCTTTTGTTTCTACGTTTGGTTAGCTGTCAGAATTGTTGCAAAACCATTTACACTGGGCCGCGGTCTTCATCTACACTACTGGTACAGGATTGGCTACAAATTGATGTCCTGTACTCTATCTACAGTACTGGTTGTACAAGATTGGATACAAATTGATGTCCTGTGCTCTATCTACACTACTAGTTGTACAAGATTGGCTACAAATTGATGTCCTTTGCTCTATCTACAATACTGGTTGTACAAGATTGGCTACAAATGGATGTCCTGTGCTCTATCTACAGTACTGGTTGTACAAGATTGGCCACAAATGGATGTCCTATACTCTATCTACAATACTGGTTGTACAAGATTGGCTACAAATGGATGTCCTGTGCTCTATCTACAGTACTGGTTGTACAAGATTGGCTACAAATTGATGTCCTGTGCTCTATCTACAGTACTGGTTGTACAAGATTGGCCACAAATGGATGTCCTGTGCTCTATCTACAGTACTGGTTGTACAAGATTGGCCACAAATGTATGTCCTGTGCTCTATCTACAGTACTGGTTGTACAAGATTGGCTACAAATGGATGTCTTGTGCTCTATCTACAGTACTGGTTGTACAAAGATTAGCCACAAATGGATGTCCCTGGACATTATCTCTCTATATTCTTCTTCATGGTCTGCCTCGTGGTCTACGACTATTCATCTCCCGTGTGTATACAACCTTTAACTTTACCTCCTAATATCATTTTTATAAGTACATTTCGAACAGCACTCTAAAGTTTGGTAGTTTCGTTGTGGCTGGTACGTCTACTGTCCTCCCTCCGTTGTTCCAGATTCCCGTCTACATCATCCCGCGTCTGGTCAGTGAAGGTCTGCGGGTTTTCATCGTCTTTCTTCTTTGTTTTTCGTTTGATTTGTCTGTCTTCATACTTGAACAAAGAGAGCATCATTAACGAAGTGATCTGGGCTGAACCGTGCAGCACAATATCAACTCCTGACATTAGATACCTGGATTCAGAAAGAAAGAAGAATAACAGTTAATTGTATCAGTGAATATGAGTCGATGCGGCTGAGCTCTATACCCTCGCCTGCGGATCGGAAGGTCGTGGGTTTGCTCCCTGGCGGAGCCGGACTTTTGTTTCTGTCAAAAATGACCTTTGCTCCAAGGTTGACCCAGCCTTGAGTGGGTACCGGGTGCAGTCATGGGAAGTTAAGGCGGCCGTAGTGACACTGACCACATCACCTATTTTGTGCCGATTGGTCTATAAAATGTAGATCTAGCCTTGTATGCCCTATACGCCTAATGGCGTGGAAAAGAGTCCTTTACTTTTTCTTTTAAAACTTTTATTAGTGAATAATGAAGGAGAAGAAGCTGGACGAATGGTTGAAAGCGCAGTGCTCCCATGGGTAACATGTCTGTCGGGGTCAAAATTAAAATCCTAACCATACAATCCGTAGCTTAACGTACTAGCACTGGCCTGAATCCACAGACTCAGATGCAAAACTGACAAACACAAAAACAACTTAACACACAGATCGCCCGGCTCGCTAGCTCAGTTGGTTAAACCTGACTGCTCGGCGACAGGTGACGAACTCCTTGTGGTCCGGGTTTACGCCCGGGGTAGGCAGAGATGCAGATTTACTGTATCTTTCATGGAAACAAGGCCAAAAGGTAGTAACGAGCCAAATGGTTAACAATTCATGGTTTCTGGATATTTAAAAAAAAACTACACACACACACACATACACACAAATACACACACACACCCACACATTCCCACTTACGAAACCTACGCAAGGCGCATGGCGCGCAGCTGGGATCGAACCCGGCACCCCGGCATTACAAAGCGTTTGCATCGACTTAGCCACAGAGCCGAAATACCAAGAAAAAGAAATATAACACCAGAGAAATTCTTCAACACCATATATTCATGGTTCAGGTGACTAGAGGAAGAATAACCTAAACTTTAACTCTCTCTCGATAAATGAAACGATAAATGACGAAGTGAAAAAGAAGAATTAAAGAAGAAGAGCATGAGGAAGGGGAGAAGAAAGAGAAGACGAAGAAGAAGAAGAAGAAGAAGAAGAAGAAGAAGAAGAAGAAGAAGAAGAAGAAGAAGAAGAAGAAGAAGAAGAAGAAGAAGAAGAAGAAGAAAGAAGGGGGAGAAGAAGAAGAAGAAGAAGAAGAAGAAGAAGAAGAAAGAAAAAGAAGAAGAAGAAGAAGAAGAAGAAGAAGAAAAAGAAGAAGAAAGAAAAAGAAGAAGAAGAAGAAAGAAAAAGAAGAAGAAGAAGAAAGAAAAAGAAGAAGAAGAAGAAGAAGAAGAAAGAAAAAGAAGAAGAAGAAAAAGAAGAAGAAGAAGAAGAAGAAGAAGAAGAAGAAGAAGAAGAAGAAGAAGAAGAAGAAAAGAAAAGGAGAAGAAGAAGGAAAAGGAGAAGAAGAAATAGAAGAAGAAGAAGAAGAAGAAGAAGAAGAAGAAGAAGAAGAAGAAGAAGAAGAAGAAGAAGAAGAAGAAGAAGAAGAAGAAGAAGAAGAAGAAGAAGAAGAAGAAGAAGAAGAAGAAGAAGAAGAAGAAGAAGAAAAAGAAGAAGAAGAAGAAGAAGAAGAAGAAGAAGAAGAAGAAGAAGAAGAAGAAGAAGAAGAAGAAGAAGAAGAAGAAGAAGAAGAAGAAGAAAAAGAAAAAAGAAAAGAAGAAGAAGAAGAAGGAGGAGGAGGAGAAAAAGAAGAAGGAGAAGAAGAAGAAGAAGAAGAAGAAGAAGAAGAAGAAGAAGAAGAAGAAGAAGAAGAAGAAGAAGAAGAAGAAGAAGAAGAAGAAGAAGAAGAAGAAGAAGAAGAAGAAGAAAAAGAAGAAGAAGAACAAGAAGAAGAACAAGAACAAAAAGAAGAAGAAGAAGAAGACGAAAAAGAAGAAGGAGAAGAAGAAAAGAGGAAAACGCAGATAAAGGAAAAGTAGGGTATGAATGTGGGGAAAAAAGGGATGGGGGAAGAAGAAGGAAAAGCATTAAAGAAGAAAAAACAGATGAAGAATAAGGATATGGGTGGGTGGAGGAGGAGGAGGAGGGGGTGGGGGGAGGAAGGGAGGGCGCGAAGTAGAAGAAGAAAAAATTTGGGAAAAACCCAGAACATAAAAATAAATCTGACTACCTGATGATTGTCCTGTCGTATAAGGCACAATACTCTCCCTCTGAGACGTAGCAAGCATTGTCCACTATTCGCCCGAACAAGTTTGGAACCGGAATTGCCACTGAAAACATAATGAAAACAAATAAGTAACAACAAATCACAAATGTTGTATAAATATAATGCCAAAGAATAGTCTTTACTTTCAGTAGCTGCTCTACATATAGAAGTAAAGGGCTCTTTTTGCTCTGGTATTGAAAGCACATGAGGCCGGAAAGCTGGCTAGAGAAAGGGGAACTTTCACGCATACCGTGAAGAGAGCGACGTTCTGTAAAAGACTTGCTGATTGATGACGATAAATACCGAGAGCAGCAATTACGTAGGGCAGTGATTTTCAAACTGTGCGCCGCCGCGCCACGGGGAGCCGCTACCTCTTCACAAAGGCGCCGCGAAATATGGTAAAAGCTTCATAATTAATGTAACCAAGACATTTAGCCTAACTAAACAAAAACGTGAGAAGAGTCCGGATGGGTCACCAAAAAACTAATTATGTTTAATCATGTAACGGGTGGGTGGTGTTTCGGTTCTTTTGTAATATCCTACCCCCAGATGACGTCACAGGACAGTCGAACATTTTAGAGGATGGTAAGACTGTATTTTCCGGCTTTCTAATACTTTTAAAAGTAAAGTCAAGGACCATTTTCCACTCTTTTCGGCTATAGAGCATACAGGGCTAGACCTATATTTTTATAGACCAATCGGCACAAGATGGGTGATGTGGTCAGCATCACGCCGGCCGCCTTTACTTCCCGGAACTGAACCCGGTACCCAATCTTAGCCGGGTCGACCTAGGAGCCAAGGTCATTTTTGAAAATAGTCCGGCTCCGCCAGGGAGCCAACCCACGACCTTCCGATCCGCGGCGAGCGTCTAGCCGCTCGGCCACGGGGACTCCCTTCTAATACTTTTAATTACGCTCAAACATCTAGAACTGGCACTAACCCCAACCCAACTACTTAAATATATAAATAAAGTCGTTATACAGAGACGGCATCACCTACCCCCCACACCCTCCCAATCCGACTCATAAAAACGTTTTCTGGCGAGAAGGGCTGAAGGTACCTGAGCACCCAAAATAAAAATGATAACAAACGGTGCAGAAATCTCACTTACATATGTTAAAAAAGAAAATATAGATGCACATGGACAAAGCTCTGTCTCTTGGCTCTACAGTTCTGTGGAGTAAAAAAAAGTAACAACTGTTACCATAATTTTCTTTATCATCAGTTCGTCATCATTATCATCACGTATCTTGCTAATTAACATGAGCGATTATGTTTCTCCATTTTAGAAGAGCTCAGACTGTATATATAAGTTTTTGTGGTACACGTTTCAGTGTCTGTTCACAAGGCGTCAAAAATCTTCTTGTGTTCTCCCCACCCCTCTTTCTCTTTCGCTCTCTCTCTCTCTGTCTCTCTCTCTCTCTGTCTCTCTCTCTCTCTCTCTCTCTCTCTCTCTTTCTCTCTCTCACTCTCTCTCTTTGAATTCAGTTATCACAATTGGATCCAGTTTTTTTCTTCTCCAAGAGTAACCAACAGATGGTGAATGCTCTTCCTGATGTTAGTGACACGTTGTCTTCGGGTCTAAGCCTCATTAAAAACCATACGGAGTACATTCTAAAGACGATATAAACTTCGAATTCTCCTACTCTTCCTTCATTTACTTCGTCAAACGGTTGTATGACGCTTCTGTGTGTGCTGTCCAATGTATTGTATACGTTGGTCTTCATTTCCTTAATGCTGTTCTTGATGTCATTGTTCCATCTGCTGCGTGGTCGTCCCTTCTCAGGTACGTGGTTATTATTTTGGTTATTACTGAATTTTCAATGATTATATGTGGTGATACTAGAGGCACTGGGATTTCTGTATTTCCGTGGAAGGGATTCATGCTTATATTTCATTTTTTGTTGATGGGACTCTTTAAAAAAAACATTGACAAGATGCAGTGAAAATTCCTAGGCGCAAAAGTATGAGCGCTAAGAAACGGATTTTAAACAGCAGATTCATACTAACACTGTGCTACCAGTGCCACACTTAGACATTTTCAAAGTCTTACTTTTATAAAATGAACACCTGTGAAATGAGATGCCCGAGACAAGCCGCTAACTTAACTATCAGACACAAAATTAGAAAAAAATATTATCATACAGACTGTGCGAACAAGACAATGCAGCAAATTCATCGAGAAACATAAGATCGAATATTTTGGTGATCTAGCAAGATTACATTGAGAAAAGGTCTAGGTTAGTTGCGTATCCTTTTCTGGACGTTACAGAACCAACCCCAGCAGCCCCTGGCTGTTGTGTGGTTTTACTAGGCAAATTTACGTCCAGTAGTTTGTCATTGCTTTTTTAGACGGTCGTGCCCATGATACCACTGTCGAAACCAACGTAAGGCGCCTGGCCGGCAGCTGGGATCGAACCCAACACCCCCGACATTACAAGGCGTTCGCATCGACTTAGCCACAGAGCTGACAGCGAGAACAAACTACACATAAAACGATTCTAAGTGACAGCAAGAGGTCGTACTAGGAGAACATGGACTGATGACATTAAAGAGCTTCTACATCGACACAGAATGACAATACTCATTGCTGCCCATCAAAGAATGGATCGAAAACTGTTCCTCCACACGACGCTGTAATGGCAGAAGTGGACATTGATGATGATGTGTAAAATAAAGATCCCTTTTCACGCCTTAGGCGTATCGATCATTTGAGAAAAGCACCCATATTTTTACAGACCAATCGGCACTAGGTGGGTAATGTGGTTACGCCGGCCGTCTTTACTTTCCCAGGACATCCAAAATGGTACCAACTTTAGGCTGGGTCGATCTGCGACAATACTTACCAGACTAAAAATCCCAGCAGCCAGCAGTGGGTTTCGATCACAGTACGCTGGAATTACGAGACGGACTAGCAACGCCTAAGCCACGGACGCCTCGATAATGACGAGGATAATGAATAAATTATGTAATCTATTGTATTTGTGCGCATTATTTAAATATACTGCAATGACAAACATCTGAATACCTGATGACCAACAGCCTGTATGGGATAGCGCACAAAGCGGTAACGAAATTCTGAAGGCCGTGGACAAAGACGTAGATGAGGAAGTTGCGGTCACAGTCGGTAGCGCATATCCCTGAGGTTAGAGTTTTGTCTCCGGTGTGGTTGGCTAGTAGACTGCAGTTTATAAACAACTGAAAGTAAATACACAGGCTTTAACTCTTTCAGTCCTACGCAATTAGGTGAAGTCTGAGAAAAGGTTAGTTGCGTATCCTTTACAGGACGTTGCAGAACCAACCATAGCAGACCCTGGCTGTTGTGTGGTTTCTCTAGGCAAATTTACGTCCAGTAGTTTGCCATTGCCCCTGGACGGTCGGCCCCCTGATACCACTGTCGAAACCAACGCAAGGCGCATGGCCCGCAGCTGGGATCGAACCCGGCACCCCGACATTACGAAGCGTTCGCATCGACTTAGCCACAGAGCCAACGAAGTCTGAGAACGGGAATCATACCTTCAAACTCATGGATGCTCTATGTGTATGTTCGTCAAAATTTAATTCTTGTGGTGTTTGTGTAGTGTGTGTGTAAAGGGGTGAGGGGAGGGGGTGTCTTCATAGCAAAGCAGTCACACTGTTTCCCTCGCGTCTTGAAGGTCGAGAGCTCGTGTTACGGCTGCATCATTCGGTTCACTTGTGCTTTTTTTCAAAGATAAAACTGGGGATCGTCAATGGAGCTACGGTGTCCCCGCTCTGTATCCTACTTTCTGCAAGCGGTCAGTCTGCGGAGAGGGACTGAGCCATGTGGGATAAAACCTTGTTCCAATCAAGTCGATTCTCTCACTTTAACATGTAACATGTCAGTAACCAAAAACACAATACAGTGATTCACTTAACGTTAAATGTATGCAGTTACACATCCAAGACACTCGTGCCTGTAAGCAAGTGATTGGGGGCCGCGTTAGCGCAGTCGATAAGAAGCTCGCTTTCAAATCCAGCTGCGACTCGCTGCAGCAACAGTCGGAGTTCAAAACCGGGCGGTTCCCAGAGTTCACACAGACTCTAGGAAATGGGTACCAGCGGTGACACTCTGGGGTAAATTGAGGAACGTCGCTGTAGCTACAAAGTTACCTGCGAACGGCGACACAGGCGGCAATTCTTATCAGCTGTCCGTATTGATGGCAAAGCACTTATTGTGCAATGACGTGTGCAATGACGTATGCAATGACGCTGGTTCACATCTCTTTACCTTTAGCAAGCGTAAATCCACTGTGACACCACAGCAGCCCATTGCAACCGTCATGCTCATCCAAATCCCATCCGGCTAATGTCACTTTAGAACAAAACAATATGGTGGACATGCACCTTTACTTTTTAAGAAGTGACCTGTTTTTGCTTCTGACATATGTTATTCACTGAATTTTCCTCCGTGTGTAGACTGAAAGGTAATCGTTCCGTCTCTTGCATACTGAGTTGAGTGCACGGCTCGAATGGAATTCTTTTCCAGTGTTCCCAACCTTGAATTGTTATGAACTGAAGATTAAACTCTGTTGGCAGAAAACTGAAAGTGCCTTGGGGGATTAATTGCCTGTGCAACTACTGATCTGCTGTAACTGCTGTTTTCATATGTGATAAACAGCATTTTTAGTGTCGGACTGTTTGTTTTGACACTTCTGAAGGCTGCCTTATGCGTTAAATGCGTGCATATGCTATTTATTTGCCGAGACTGCAGTCTGTGTCTTTAAAAAAATATTTTTTTACGAGGAACGGTGATGGATATTTTGTGTGGTTTTCGTTGGCACAGAAGCGGAACAACTATGGATTGGTCCGTTTGGTAGGAAGTTGAAACTATGATTTACCCTGTGCGGTTTCCGGGGCCCTATTATAGGGAAGACAAGAATAGACCCACTGCCTACCCAAAAGCATATCGTAAGAGTCGACTAATTGGGAGCTTCCTTCAAAGTTCAAAGTCGGAGTGCATCTGCCTGAGAGGCAAGGAACCAACAGTCTGCACACACATTTTCAGGTCTGTCAAAGGGATGCACACGCAACACTTAGGTTCTGGAACAGGACTGCAGTCCAGAATTGGACGAACAACCGGAACTTTTCCCCAGAGTTAACATCCTGTGAACGCAAAGAAGAAGAAGAAACTATGATTACCAGATTATCTGATATCTTTCGGTAGAGGCGCGTTTGATATCAGATAAATAATCATGTTTCATAAAGTTGACGATTTCAAATTTACTGTATAAAATGTCAACAAAATTAGCAATAATGGTCAATGAGGTGAATAATCAGTTCATAATCTATCAGTAAATCAACCTATTACTACCGCAATGACGGTTTGTCATCACATAAGGTTGTACACCACAATGAAGATTTGTCACCACAACAAAGGTTGCCTGCAACAATAAAGGTTTGTCACCATAATCCAGGTTGCGTACCACAATGAAGGTTGGTCACCAGAATTAAGTCTGGTTACCACTATGAAGGTTGCGTCCCACAATGAAAGCTGTCACCACAAAAAAGGTTACGTTTCTCAGTGAAGGTTTGTCACCACAATAATTGTTGCGTCCCACAATAACGGTTTGTCACCAGAATAAATGTTGCGTCCGACAATGTAAGTTTGTCAAAAGAATTGAGCCTGATTACCACAATGGAGGTATGTTACCACAATGGAGGTATGTTACCACACTGGGGGTATGTTACCACAATGGGGGTATGTTACCACAATGGGTGTATGTTACCACAATGGAGGTATGTTACCACAATGGGGGTATGTTACCACAATGGAGGTATATTACCACAATGGGGGTATGTTACCACAATGGGGGTATGTTACCACAATGAAAGTATGTTACCACAATGGGGGTATGTTTCCAAAATGGGGGTATGCTACCACAATGGAGGAATGTTACCACAATGGAGGTATGTTAACTCAGTGGAGGTATGTTACCACAATGGAGGTATGTTACCACAATGGGGGTATGTTACCACAATGGGGAAATGTTACCACAATGGGGGTATGTTACCACAATGGAGGTATGTTACCACAATGGGGATATGTTACCACAATGGAGGTATGTTACCACAATGGGAGTATGTTACCACAATGGGGGTATGTTACCACAATGGAGGTATGTTACCACAATGGGGGTATGTTACCACAATGAAAGTATTTTACCAAAATGGAGGTATGTTACCTCAATGGGGGTATGTTACCACAATGAAAATATGTTACTACAATGGGGGTATGTTACCACAATGGGGGTATGCTACCACAATGGAGGAATGTTACCACAATGGATTTATGTGAACTCAATGGAGGTATGTTACCACAAAGGAGGTATGTTACCACAATGGGGGTATGTTACCACAATGGGGGTATGTTACCACAATGGAGGTATGTTACCACAATGGGGGTATGTTACCACAAATAAAGGTATGTTACCAAATGGAGGTATGTTACCACAAAGGAGGTATGTTACCACAGTAGAGGTATGTTACCACAATGGAGGTGAGGTATGTTACCACAATGGAGGTATGTTAGCCCAATGGAGGTATTTTTCCACAAAGAGTGTGTTACGAAAACTGTCTAATTTGCACGTAAATTAGCGGCAGTTGTGATCGTATATTAGCAGTAAAAGCAATGGCAATAGTAAGATGATACTAGAGATTCGACTGTAGCAAATAACGCTAAAGACTGACACTAGTAGAAGTAGCAGCAACAGAAACACTAACAGCAGTAGTAATAGTAGTGTAGTCGTAGGTGTAGTATAAGTAGTTGAAGGCCTAGTAAAGTAAAGTAAAGGACATTTTTTCTATGCCTCCAGGCGTATATTGCATATAGGGCTAGACCTATATTTTATAGAAGAAAGCACACTAGCAATAATACAAATAGTTGTAGATTAGTTATGGCAATGGTAGTTATGCAAATATTAGAAAAAAGCTACTAGCATTAATAGCAGTAGTAGCAGTAGCTAACACTTATAGTTGTTGAAACAACAGGAGTATATTAGTAGTAGTAGCAGCGTCTGTAATCATAGCGGTAGCGTTAGTGAAAGTAGTAGTACTAGCAGCAGTAGCAGCAGCAGTAGCAGCAGTAACATCAGCGCTAGTTATATTGGGTGGTAGTACTGTATTAGTAGAAGTTGCAGCAGTAGGAGTAGCAGCAACAGCAGTAGTAGCAGCTGCCGTATCAGCGCCAATACCTGAATAACTAGTTTTATATGTTGATGTTGTTATTGCTGTTGTTGTTGTGCTGCTGATGTCTATGGCAGTAAAATATGATAATGGATATCTGACTGCAACAACTCACGTTCCCAACAACATCTGCACAGCCAGCATAACAGGGAGAGAAGTAGTTGTTGCCGTCTGCTCCACACGAAAGGAGCTGGGTCACGTTCTCACAGTTACACAAGCCACTCGTGTTGACAGGAATTCCGCTAGTTGGAGAGTTACAATAGAGTGCAGGGATGGGTTATATTAGAGAAAAATATATGACTTAATTACAGTTAAATTAGTTGCGTATCCCTTACAGGACGTTGCAGAACCAATCCCAGCAATTCGTTTTTTTCTGGCTTTTGTTGATTTTCTGGGCAAATTTTATGTTCAATAATTTGCTATTGTTCACTGAACGGTCAGCTCTTATTACTACTGTCGAAACCAGAGCAAGACAAATCGTCCGCAGCTGGGATTGAACCCGGCAACCCGGCAATACGAAGAACTTTGACAACGCCTACAGCGCAGACTAATCAGGGCGGAAGCAATTAATTTTTATAAAGGATAGGGATTCGATTATTTTAGAGTAAAAAGACTGAGATCAAATAGAATAGAGGGATAGAACAGGATCAGAGTAATAGTGGAATAACAAATTATAGCACAAATAAAGAGAATTAGATTGGAAGGAGCAGGAAAGAGTAGGAGGAATGACGAGTAGAACGAATTATAAAGAGAAGTAGAAATTGGAAATCGCAGTGGAAAGAATGAGCATCATCATCATCATCATCATCATCATCATAAACCACTTTTGCCGTTATGCGAGGAGGAATAATTTGCGATCCAGTGCACGTTGGCTGCCACTGGCTGTTGTCATGCCGTGAAAGCGAAGAATGTCTTTAATGTTGTCGATCCATGTTTTCGCGGCCGTCCTCTTGCTCTTGTGGCTGATCTTCTGAGATGTAGTGCATGTGATGGTATTTGATCTTGGGGCATTCTAACAAGATGGCCAAACCACTTGATCTGCTGTTTCTCAATGAATCTGGTACAAGGTGTCGTTCCCACAATTTGTCTGATAGTTTCATTATTCGCTCGATCTCGGATGGTTAGGTTGGCTGCTTTTCTCAGGCACCTCAACTCGCTGGTGGTGATCAACTATCTTTTATATATATATATATATATATATATATATATATATATATATATATATATATATATATATGAAAAGATAGTGTAGAAAATAATCAGAAATTAGAGTAGAAACAATTAAAAATTACAGCAGAAGGAATAGGAAATTAATGTATGGTGGTGGGTGTAGCAGTAGCGGTTATTGAGTTGTTTTAGTAGCAGTGGTGGTTGTGGTAGTAACAGCAGTAGTAGAAGTAGTTATAATAGTAATACTATTATAAGCATTAGTGGTTGTTGTAGAAATAACTACAGCAGTATAAACAGCAATCTCACCATGTAAGGGACCATGTTCAAGGTTTTGGTGCGTCAAACATTCAGTTCTAAACCTGTAATTGTGTTACAGAAATCGGCACTCAGTGGAGATTTGGGCAACAGCACGCTTGTAACTTTTACTTACTAAGACTTTGACTGGTAAACATTTTTAGCTCAATCAACTTAATAGCCAAGGATAGAAGAAGTCTTGAAAAAAGGGACTCAAGAAGAGAACTGATTTCCCCCATCAAAAAGTGACAATCTACATTCTTTGGTCATCTGATAAGAAGGAGAAAACTTAAGTACATCGTGACAGTAGAAAAGTTGAAGGGAAGGAGCGACAGTGAAAGACCGAGAGAAGATATGCTGGACTGTTTGACTAAATAGCATGGGGGATCATCTGTATTGGAGTTGACTGAAAGTACACGAGACAAAAGGCTGTGGATAGACATGACTACCAACGCCACACGGCAGGGACTTTAAGAAAAAGAAGCCAAATTCAGTTTTTAGAAAAAAAGCACGGATACAGATTTGAACCTAAGATCTTCGTGAAGCATAGCGAGCGTCTATCGGCCGCGGTTCCTTAAATCCCAAGATGAGACAGACCACCAGTAAAGCAGGAGGAGTGTCTGCTTACATCTCGCCAGAGGCTCCATAGACCGGCTGGTTATCACAGCCGAAGACCAGATACAGCGGCGTCATCAACGTGGCTATGAAGTAGGAGCAGAAGATGGAGAGCACGTAGCCGGTCTTGGTGGTAATGCGGCTGCACAGCCAAGAGCTGAGTATTGTACCTGCAGCGTTGGCAACAGCGTTGGATACTCCTGTTTCCCAGAAAAACATATCAAATTTAATAGTTATTTGTAATGTCATTCATTTACCAATTCTTTCACTTATTCATCGTCATCAAAGTTTTTCTTTTCTTATCAAGACTGAAATGGTTGCGGTCCTTACTACAAACTGCCCTCCCCCCCCCCCTTCCCCAAATAAAAATAATATCAGTACTCATAACACAGCTATTACAGTAGCTGTGAAAAAAATTCCACTTATGCCATAAAGCGTTGTGGGGAGGCACAGTTTGCGATCCATTGTTTGGTAGGCAGCAATGGCTGTTGTTATTCCATGTCGATGTAGGAGCTCTTTAATGTCATCCATCTAGACTCCCAGAGTGGCCAGTTGCTTTACTTGCTTTAGATTTTTTCATGCCCAGCGTCTGTGTTGGTAGTTGTTCTGGCTGCGTTCTTACTAACAGACCAAACCATTTGATCTTTTGTTTCTCAGTGAACTTGCTGCATGGTGTTGTTCCTACAGTCTGTCTGATATCATTTCTAAGTTTGTCTCAAACAGTTAAGTTGGTGGATTTTCACGGGCATCTTATTCCAAAATTGTTAATTTTACATTTAAAAAAAATTTTGGTGCAAAATTTAAAAAAAGAATGCTGCTGATACTGAGTATGCTGATGAAACTGTCACGAGAGCCAGAAATCAAAAAGAACTACAGGCACTGATAGAAAAGTTGGTATTTGAAAGTAATAAATAGGCCTCAGCCTTAATAATAGGAAGAAAAAAAAGGTTACAAGTTTTGAGGTTATGAACAAGGGATCAACATCATGGCACACAGGTAGTAACTCATGAGTGCTCCGTTCTTCTTCCAACTTAAGTCTGAGCCCGAAGAAGCTCAGCACAGTGCACAGGCTCTGTAGCACCGGCGAAGGTCCTGAAATACTTTAAGTGGATTTTTAACTCTAATTTTGCCTCAGGGCGCCGTTAGGCTACTCTTTTCGATTTCCATCTGCCCAGGGATTCTTTACGTGCGCAACAATGCACACGGGAGTCCGATCTCACTACCCAGACATCTGGGGGAATTACTAGAAGTGCAATCCATGTGAAAAAATGCCAGCCACAAATGGCGATCGAACCCGACACCTCTAGCACTCGAGGCAGACACCATGCCTCGAGACCACGCATAACCCTAGCAAAAAATCAGAAAGAGCTACCAGGACCGATGTATAAGGATGTTGTAGAAAGTAATTAAATGGGACTTAGCTTGAATAATGAGAAGGCAGAAGTAATGGTACTATCAATAAGAGAAGATAGTACCCAAATGAAAAACAAGTAAAAGACATTATTTCAAGACAAGTACAGAGAATTGAGTATCTAGACACGTAAAACATTCAGCGGGAGGTGTAACACAATGACAAAGAATAGAATAGGCTAAAACTGTGTTTAAAAAAATAATGTAGATTATAAGTCACTGGAGCTTAGACAGAAGAATTCACACATGTGGAACCAATTTTAACATATAACTATAAATCCTGAACACCTAATAAACAAGCAAAGCAATTTCCTGAGACCTGAGAGATGTGATTTTACAGAAGAATCCTTAGAATTATGTGAAATGCCAAAAAGAGCAACACAGATGTTTTGAAAGAGACGCAGGTGAGGATCACATATTGTGGAGAGGCATGAGAGCCCTCATCACACGATCATCATAATCATCATTATCACCAACTCCTGCATTACTATCTTCATTAAACGAAGAAACGTGAACATCTCAATGAAAGAGTCCACTTTTCCAACAAGATCTGAAATAAAGGATAGGCAGCGTGACAAGCAGGAGAGCTTACACAAAAAAGCTATATGGGCGCGCTCGATTGTAGTAGAAGTAACAATTGAAGTAGCAGTAGTGATAGCAGTAGTAGCAGATGTAGCAATAGTAGTAGTTGCAGCAGTAATAAAATAGTAGCTGAAGTTACAGTAACTGTAAACAGTAGTAGTAGTAACTATAGCAATCATAGAAGCAGTAGTAACAACAGTAGCAATATAAATAGTAGCAGCAGTGATTGTAGTAGTAGCAGAATTAGTAATAGTAGTGTAGTAATTTAAGCAATATTAGAAGTAGCAGTAGCAATAATAGAAGTAGTAATTTAAGCAATAGTAGAAGTAGCAGTAGCAATAATAGAAGTAGTAGTTTAAGCAGCAGTAGTAGTGGCAGTAGCAATAATAGAAGTAGTAGTTTAAGCAGCAGTAGTAGTGGCAGTAGCAATAATGGAAGTAGTAGTTTAAGCAGCAGTAGTAGTGGCAGTAGCAATAATGGAAGTAGTAGTTTAAGCAGCAGTAGTAGTGGCAGTAGCAATAATGGAAGTAGTAGTTTAAGCAGCAGTAGTAGTGGCAGTAGCAATAATAGAAGTAGTAGTTTAAGCAGCAGTAGTAGTGGCAGTAGCATTAATAGAAGTAGTAGTTTAAGCAGCAGTAGTAGTGGCAGTAGCAATAATGGAAGTAGTAGTTTAAGCAGCAGTAGTAGTGGCAGTAGCAATAATGGAAGTAGTAGTTTAAGCAGCAGTAGTAGTGGCAGTAGCCATAATGGAAGTAGTAGTTTAAGCAGCAGTAGTAGTGGCAGTAGCAATAATGGAAGTAGTAGTTTAAGCAGCAGTAGTAGTGGCAGTAGCAATAATGGAAGTAGTAGTTTAAGCAGCAGTAGTAGTGACAGTAGCAATAATAGAAGTAGTAGTTAAAGCAGCAGTAGTAGTGGCAGTAGCAATAATGGAAGTAGTAGTTAAAGCAGCAGTAGTAGTGGCAGTAGCAATAATTGAAGCAGTAGTGGCAGTAGCAATAATGGAAGTAGTAGTTTAAGCAGCAGTAGTGGCAGTATCAATAATAGAAGTAGTAGTTTAAGCAGCAGTAGTAGTGGTAGTAGCAATAATGGAAGTAGTAGTTTAAGCAGCAGTAGTAGTGGCAGTAGCAATAATAGAAGTAGTAGTTTAAGCAGCAGTAGTAGTGGCAGTAGCAATAATAGAAGTAGTAGTTTAAGCAGCAGTAGTAGTGGCAGTAGCAATAATGGAAGTAGTAGTTTAAGCAGCAGTAGTAGTGGCAGTAGCAATAATGGAAGTAGTAGTTTAAGCAGCAGTAGTAGTGGCAGTAGCAATAATGGAAGTAGTAGTTTAAGCAGCAGTAGTAGTGGCAGTAGCAATAATGGAAGTAGTAGTTTAAGCAGCAGTAGTAGTGGCAGTAGCAATAATGGAAGTAGTAGTTTAAGCAGCAGTAGTAGTGACAGTAGCAATAATAGAAGTAGTAGTTAAAGCAGCAGTAGTAGTGGCAGTAGCAATAATGGAAGTAGTAGTTAAAGCAGCAGTAGTAGTGGCAGTAGCAATAATAGAAGTAGTAGTTTAAGCAGCAGTAGTAGTGGCAGTAGCAATAATGGAAGTAGTAGTTTAAGCAGCAGTAGTAGTGGCAGTAGCAATAATAGAAGTAGTAGTTTAAGCAGCAGTAGTAGTGGCAGTAGCAATAATAGAAGTAGTAGTTTAAGCAGCAGTAGTAGTGGCAGTAGCAATAATGGAAGTAGTAGTTTAAGCAGCAGTAGTAGTGGCAGTAGCAATAATGGAAGTAGTAGTTTAAGCAGCAGTAGTAGTGGCAGCAGCAATAATGGAAGTAGTAGTTTAAGCAGCAGTAGTAGTGGCAGTAGCAATAATGGAAGTAGTAGTTTAAGCAGCAGTAGTAGTGGCAGTAGCAATAATGGAAGTAGTAGTTTAAGCAGCAGTAGTAGTGGCAGTAGCAATAATAGAAGTAGTAGTTAAAGCAGCAGTAGTAGTGGCAGTAGCAATAATGGAAGTAGTAGTTAAAGCAGCAGTAGTAGTGGCAGTAGCAATAATGGAAGTAGTAGTTAAAGCAGCAGTAGTAGTGGCAGTAGCAATAATAGAAGCAGTTGTGGCAGTAGCAATAATGGAAGTAGTAGTTTAAGCAGCAGTAGTGGCAGTATCAATAATAGAAGTAGTAGTTTAAGCAGCAGTAGTAGTGGTAGTAGCAATAATCGAAGTAGTAGTTTAAGCAGCAGTAGTAGTGGTAGTAGCAATAATGGAAGTAGTAGTTTAAGCAGCAGTAGTAGTGGCAGTAGCAATAATGGAAGTAGTAGTTTAAGCGGCAGTAGTAGTGGCAGTAGCAATAATGGAAGTAGTAGTTTAAGCAGCAGTAGTAGTGGCAGTAGCAATAATGGAAGTAGTAGTTTAAGCAGCAGTAGTAGGGGCAGTATCAATAGGAATAAACTCACAGGGAGCCAGTACAGCGGGGATCTACCAGTCATCAGTAGAAATTATCCTCGTCGACACACGTTTCGGCCCACGATTCCTAGACGTATTCGGAGGTGGGCCCTCCTGAGTTCATGACGCTCAGGGCTGGTTCCCCGCTGCACGGAATTACCGGATGGTGTTATTCTTTCGGCCAAAGACAAGACGACTTGGTGGTTTCGAAGGAGGTACTGTGAGATAAGAAGCCGCCACGGCAGCCTAATTAAAGCAGTCAGCATGCCTGGACGACCGAGCGACAAGCTTACTTTGGTTTACCGGACACATGTTGGACTTTTATTAGCAGTTGGCAGAGGAACACTGGCAGACAATTCGGACACGATGGACTTTCAAAGGGGTGAGAAACCCCGGACACCCGGACCAGCTCACCGAGGCCCGTCCCCTACGTTGTTGCGCTGCGTCCAAAGCCAGCTAGAGGCCCTTTCGGCTACCTCTCCCAGTTTTTTGAGTGTTCGTTTCCGTTCATTATGGCGCAATCCTAGTTCTTTCACCACATTGTAGAGCGAAGTGGAAACGAGGCCTCTCGCTCCCACTTCGACGGCAAATACCCGTACTGTGTAAGCCTCGTTTCTCCTCAGACCGGCTGCTAAATCACTGTACTTCTCGAGCTTGTACAAATGATTCTCCTCCATACGCGACTCAAACGGGACCGTCAGCTCGATCAGGATGAGCTGCCGTTTTTGCGCAGAATGGAGAACGATGTCCGGTCGCAGGCCGGTCTTACGGATCAACTCAGGGTACCGTTCATGGCCTGGCAGATCAGTAACCAGTCCCTCGTAGAGTCTAGCACAGATGGAGCGAATGCGTTTTGGTTGACCTTACCTTTTGGAACCTGACCAGCCTTGAGGAAACGAATGGGGACGATGCTAGAACTGGCTCTGGCATTAGCCCTCATTCTAGCCTGGTCGACAACGGCTGCTAACTCTTTTAGCACCTTTTTGTGTCGCCAGGTATAACGGCCTTGACCTAGGGCTTTCCTGCATGCGGACAGGACGTGCTCAAGAGTTTGCTTCGATTTACACAACGGGCAAGTCGGATCGTTGGTCGCAGACCATTTAACCATGTTAACACAGGACGGTAATACATCGTACGCCGAACGAACGATAAAGCTCAGTCGCAGCGGGGTCATCCGCCAGATCTCACCCCATGTGAGTATTCTTGGCAATGCGCTCTCCAGGCTGACCCAATGGCCCTGCTGCGACTGCTGGGCTGCTTTCTGGACCCGAACCTCGTTTTCGTTGTCCCTCACCGTTTGTATTACCATGTCTCGGCGCTCTTTGGCTGAGGCCTTTGACCACCAATTGACCTTCCCGTGCCCTAGGCCTAGACGGTCGGTTTGTGTGTATCCCATTATCTCTCTCAATTTTAGTGCATTCTGGGCAGATTCTATCGCATCGAGGACTCTCCACTTGGTTCCAGTCTTTAGAGCGGGCTCGACAGCGATGACATTTGGGTCTGAAGACTCGCGCAAAAGCATGGCGAGTCTTACCTTGCCGACTTTAAACTCTTCGGTTATCGATTTGAACGGAAGTACCAGCTTAGCCTTGGAGACACCATACCTTGAATTTTCCGACCAGCCTGCATCGCTCGATCGCGAGCAGGCCTGTAGCCAGTGACTCGTGTATTCGCCGGACCTCCGCTCTATCAGATAACTTCGAATCGTAAACGCGACCGAGACTCTTCACCGGTTCCTCCAGAACCGTGAGGATCTTGTTCCTTGCCACCGTAAAACTGGTTGCCACCACCCGACCCTTATTGATTGACAGACTCCTCGACTTCTGCGGTTTGAACTGCATACCGCTCCATTGGACCACCGCGTCCAATCTTTCCAGGATCGTGCAGGCAGACTCCTCGCTGACCGTTATAATAGTCGTGTCATCCATAAAGGCACGTAATGGTGGCATCCAGTGGTCCCCAATTTGAAGGCCCTGTCCGTAGCCGGCCGCCCCGTCTAACATGATCTGCATTGCCATGACAAACAGTATAGGTGAGATCGTACACCCCATAGCTATCCCAATCTGCAACTCAGTCCACCTCGTGGTAAACGTCGAGGTAGAGAAGCGCAAAGCGAACTTGGAGAAATATTGCTCGACCATTTGATTGATCTGTGCCGGTACGTGAAACATGCGAAGTAGTAGTTAAAGCAGCAGTAGTAGTGGCAGTGGCAATAATTGAAGTAGTAGTTTAAGCAGCAGTAGTGGCAGTAGCAATAATAGAAGTAGTAGTGGCAGTAGCAATAATGGAAGTAGTAGTTTAAGCAGCAGAAGTAGTGGCAGTAGCAATAATAGAAGTAGTAGTTTAAGCAGCTGTAGTAGTGGTAGTAGCAATAATGGAAGTAGTAGTTTAAGCAGCAGTAGTGGCAGTAGCAATAATAGAAGTAGTAGTGGCAGTAGCAATAATGGAAGTAGTAGTTTAAGCAGCAGTAGTAGTGGCAGTAGCAATAATAGAAGTAGTAGTTTAAGCAGCAGTAGTAGTGGCAGTAGCAATAATGGAAGTAGTAGTTTAAGCAGCAGTAGTAGTAGCCACAGTAGCAGTAGCAATAGTAGCAGTAATATTAGCAATAATAATGAAGATAGTGGCAGCTGTTGTAGCTATAGTAGCAGTAGTAGTTCTGATAGTAGTATTAGTAGCAGTAGTAGTAGAAGAGGTAGTAGTTAATGTATTAGTGGTAGTCATAATAGTAGTGGTAGCAGAAGTAGCAGTAGTAGTAGTATCTGTAAACAGCAGCAGTAGTAGCAGTAGCAATTGTAGCAGTAGTATTAACAGTAGCATTAGCAAAAGTAGTAGTAGCAGCAGTGATAGCAGTAGTAGTATTTGAAGTAGCAAAAGTAGTAGTAATTTGAGCAGCAGTGCTAGAAGCAGTAGCAATAACAGAAGTAGTAATAGTAACATTAGCAGTGGCAGTGGCAATATTAGTAGTAGTAGTAGTAGTAGTAGTAGTAGTAGTAGTAGCAGTAGTAGTAGTAGTAGTAGTAGTAGTAGTAGTAGTAGTAGTAGTAGTAGTAGTAGTAGTAGTAGTAGTAGTAGTAGTAGTAGTAGTAGTAGTAGTAGTAGTAGTAGTAGTGGTGGTAGTAGTTGCAATAATAATAACGATTATGGTAGCTGTTGTAGCAATAGTACCACTAATATTTGTTCTGGTAGTAGCAAAAGTAGCATTAGTAGTTTAAGATGAAGCTACTCTTTTTGATATCCAACTGCCAAGGGATTTTATGCGTGCGCAACAATGCACACGGGCGTCCAAACTCACTACCCACAGACCAGGGTAATTACTAGAATTCCAAGTCCACTCCAAGAAATCCCAGTCCTTACCCGGGAATGAACCCGGAACCTCTAGCACTTGATGTGAACACCACTCTAGACCAAGCTGCCCCCATTTGGGGAATAATGCAACAGAAAGGAAAGCTCACTCGCGGTTAAATCATTGCTTACCTGAGAGAAACGCCACTCTGGACATGGGGACGTTGTACTCGCTGGCCATGTAGGTGCTTCTGAAGAATGATATGCCCGCCCACGGAACTGACGATATCAGGGTGTCGAAAACCATGATGAGAAATATGGGCCGTCGGAACAGTCGTACAATTGCCTTAGGGTAGTCTACGGAGAGAGTTTAATCAACTGTTGATGGTTAGTCTACGGACAGTTTCACATAATTCCCTTGACCCCAACCCTCAACCCCCGACCTCAACCCTCAAGCCCCACCCCCACAACAAACATTGTAGTTGTCGTTGTTGTCGTTGTTGTTGTTGTAGTTCTTCTTCTTCTTCTTCTTCTTCTTCTTCTTCTTCTTCTTCTTCTTCTTCTTCTTCTTCTTCTTCTTCTTCTTCTTCTTCTTCTTCTTCTTCTTCTTCTTCTTCTTCTTCTTCTTCTTCTTCTTCTTCTTCTTCTTCTTCTTCTTCTTCTTCTTCTTCTCTTCTTCTTCTTCTTCTTCTTCTTCTTCTTCTTCTTCTTCTTCTTCTTTCTTCTTCTTCTTCTTCTTCTTCTTCTTCTTCTTCTTCTTCTTCTTCTTCTTCTTCTTCTTCTTCTTCTTCTTCTTCTTCTTCTTCTTCTTCTTCTTCTTCTTCTTTCTTCTTCTTCTTCTTCTTCTTCTTCTTTCTTCTTCTTCTTCTTCTTCTTCTTCTTCTTCTTCTTCTTCTTCTTCTTCTTCTTCTTCTTCTTCTTCTTCTTCTTCTTCTTCTTCTTCTTCTTCTTCTTCTTCTTCTTCTTCTTCTTCTTCTTCTTCTTCTTCTTCTTCTTCTTCTTCTTCTTCTCTTCTTCTTCTTCTTCTTCTTCTTCTTCTTCTTCTTCTTCTTCTTCTTCTTTCTTCTTCTTCTTCTTCTTCTTCTTCTTCTTCTTCTTCTTCTTCTTCTTTCTTCTTCTTCTTCTTCTTCTTCTTCTTCTTCTTCTTCTTCTTCTTCTTCTTCTTCTTCTTCTTCTTCTTCTTCTTCTTCTTTCTTCTTCTTCTTCTTCTTCTTCTTCTTCTTCTTCTTCTTCTTCTTGTTTTTTTTTTTTTTTAAATCCTAATGCTGCTTCTGCTGCTGCTTCTCCTTCCTTATTTACTGGAGTGAAATGTTAGAAGACAAACTATTCTTCTGAGTCGTCTATATTGCGCTGTATAATTTTAAATTTTTTTCTCTAAAGTTGGTGTTGATGCCGTCGCTCCATCGTTTACACGGTTGCAACCTGTTTCATGGTTATTCTTCTTTGTTATGACCGAATTCTATTACAGATGGTACTAGAGAGTTCCTGTGAGTTATATAAACCAGTGCTCTTCAACTTTTTGAAGGGTGGAACTTGAGCATACTTGTGAATTATAAAAACGGTGTTCTTCAACTCTGTGGAAGGTGGTAATAGAGCATTCTTGTGAGTTATATAAACCGGTGTTTTTCAACTCTGCGGTAGGTGGTACTAGAGCCTACATGTGAGTTATATTAACATGTGTTCTTAAACTCTGTGGAAGATAGCTTAGAACATTTTGTCAAATATATAAGCCAGTGTTCTTCAAATGTTTGCACATGTGGACTGAAAAAAATAAGAGAAATGTTTGTTGGACCGATGAGGAGCTGAGACGGAACCATAATTAAAATATACATAGTATTAATATTCAAATATAAAATATTAGGCACTGTCACATCTTTTGTTTAGAAGTTGGAAACTCTGGTGTTCGTGACTGGAATGTTGTTTCTGTGGGATAAACAGCTATACAGTAGTATCATGTAATCGATCTCCCCCCCCCCCCCTCAAATCCGCTGGTATCGACTGTAGCAGCTACATTATTGGGTGACATATTGGTCGTATCATCAAGGAATTTGTGGGGACCAGTATCGGCCACGGACCACATGCTGACTATCACAGAACTTTATACATCATAAAAACACTATCAATTTTACAAACCATTTATTACATTTACCGTTAACAGAACTACTTTCATGAAATATGAGGTTTGAGGTTATGAACATCGGATCAACATCATGGCACACGGGTAGTAACTAGGGCTGTACCTAATATTCGCTTCGTATTCGCTTCGGGGCCGAATAGTGGACCGTTTGACTATTTGGTATTCGGCCGAATAGGTGCGGTCGGGCCGAATACGAATAGTAGTTACCTTACACCCGCTTCTGCATACACGGCCTTAATGCTGACAACATGGAACGATTGGTTCTGTTGAAAGCTAATGCAGCTTTTATGCAATAACTACGCTGTCAGTGACAATTTCCAAGTTTATTTACTTGTTATAGTACTTAGGATTCTATCATTTCTAGCTATTAGTTACCACAGACTGACTGAAGGATGCAACACATTAAATGTTTTTAAATGCTTACTTTTCTGTACGAATACTAACTAGACATGGAAAGAATATAAACTCCGGCCACATCTAAGTCGATAATATGAAAATCAAACGAACGGAAACATATAAGTACTTGTGTGCAATAATCAACTGCTCCAACATGCTGAGAGAAGAAATACAATGTAGAATACAATCTGGAAATAAAGTATACTATGCCCTTCAACATCTGCTAAAGTCAAAGCGTCTGTCTCGCAACAAAAAGATCAAAATATATAAAACGTTGATAAGACCAGTCGTTTTATTTGGCTCTGAAACTTGGAGTACAACTAAAAGAGATGACGCCTTATTACAGGTTTTCAAAAACAGTCTTACGACAAATCTGTGGTCCCATCAAATATGCCAACAGCTGGGAATGGAGAGTGAGAAGCAACAACGTAACACATAATCTGTTTAAATCGTCATTAATCACTGGCATCATGAGAGCTAACAGACTAAAATGGTTGGGGCATATTGAAAGAATGTCAGAAGACAGAGAAGTAAAGTTGTATACACATGAGAGAGGAATGGGCGTAGACCACGAGGCAGACAATAAATAAAATCGGGAGATAATGACCAGCCAGACCTGCAAACAACTGGTGTCACAAATTGTGAAGAGAAGGCCAGCTAGAGAGATGAATGGAGACGAGTGATATCTGCAGCAGTAAACCTCAAGGGCTCAGAATGCTAAAAAAAAGAAGATGCCTATTCTGTGCTACTTTATGTGAAGTAAAAGTTTAGCGTACATTCGACATTATGAATGTGTTTTTAGATATATTTCATTCACTATACACTTTTCGTATTCTTATTCAGCGGAATAGTTGGTCCCGTTATTTGTATTCGGTCGAATAGTGAAAATCTCTATTTGGTACAGCCCAAGTAGTAACCTATAAGTGCTCCGTTCTTCTTCTAACTCAAGTCTGAGTCTGAAGAATTTCAGCATAGTGCACAGGCTCTGTAGCTCCAGCGAGGATCCTGAAATACTTTGAGTTGATTTTAACTAAAAATTTTGCTTGGGCAGAGCCGTTAGGCTAATCTTTTTGATTTCCAACTGTCAAGGGATTTTTTTTACGTGCGCTCGCGCGTCCGATCTCACTACCCAGAGACCAAGGTGAATTACTAGAGGTCCAAGTCCACGTGAAAATATCCCAGCCCTTACAGAGGATTAAACCCGGAACCTCTAGCACTCAAGACGGACACCATGCCTCGAGAACACGCAGTCCTATTAACTTTTGTGGATAAAGTCTAAAAATTAAAAAAAAATTTTTTTTTAGTAATAGCTGCTTGGATTACGTCTAACGTGTATTCTTATTCGGTAAAGAAATCCTAATTCCAGCATAATTAGCGGTAAAACGGTGTATTCATAATCTGTTGAAATCACAACTAATTAATCCTTGGCGTTCAGAAGGCCAGTGGATAGCAATGTGTGGTTCGTATAGAGAATGGCAGATCCCAGAGAGACAAAAGCAGCAAGGAGACGGAATGCTAAAGACGTTGTATGTATGTAAGTTGTACCCCACCATTTCATCACACAAGCAATAGACAATCAATGACACAAAATGCCACTATGCGGATGAGGATCACCAGTGGAGAGATCCCGAAAACGCCGTTCAGCCGTTTGGCTTTATTTCAGGCCGTGCTTTGTTTTGGGCTCCCGGCAAAAGCCGTGATATCCGAATACCACGAGGGGATGACGAGGTTCTGTTCATTGTGAAGCATTTTAAAACACACATCTTTAAATCAGCTTTTGTTTTCAATATCTGTCTGAAATAGCGGTGTAAAATAATAAAAAAAGAGGTGGGTGGGGGGGGGGGGGGGGGGGGGGGGGGGGAGGAGGTAAGAGAGAGAGAGAGAGAGAGTCCAAACCTACCTTTAAGTAGCTGAAGGGAGGAATCCGCTAGATCTTCTTCATTGTTCGGTGACTTTATTGGCTGCTCAAATACAATGTCCCCTGTTATGCTCACCTTTCTTTCTGTGGGACCGGACATGGTTGGAAACACACTGGATCTGAGGAGGTAAGTTCAAGTGACATTACAGTAAAACTTCGATTAACCGTCACTGGCTTTACCGTCAGTTTCTCTTACCCACCATCGTATTTAAAAAAAAGTGCTTTTAAAATGCATCGACGGTTTTGAAATGCCCAAACAGGCAAATGCAACACTGAGTAAGATACGGAATATCACTCGAGCATCACAGACACAGAAGGAGATGACATATTTTTTTTAACACAGTTTGTAGTAGTAGTAGTAGTAGTAGTAGTAGTAGTAGTAGTAGTAGTAGTAGTAGTAGTAGTAGTAGTAGTAGTAGTAGTAGTAGTAGCAGCAGCAGCAGCAGTAGCAGCAGCAGCAGTAGTAGTAGCAGTAGTATTAGTAGTAGTAGTAGTAGACGACAATAAAGAAGAAGAAGATAGCGGAGAGAGGAGTATAAGGAGTATTGTTTATTATATTTATCCTACTAGAGGGCTGAAGAGTTGTAAACATGGTAAACATGGAGAGGTTCTGGAAACACCGTTTTACCCATAGGCTGGGTTACATTAGGGTCCCCGGCAAGAGCCAGGGCTGAGCTTTAGGATAGGTAAAAATTGCCTGGCATATAGGGACGAAAATAAAATTATGAGAGTTCAGTGTCAGCAACGGTGGATTCGGTAAAACAAAAACAAAGCAAAAACTGCATTGGTTTTGAGAGCTATATGAATGATTAGAGTTTAACCCCCACCAGGACTTCACGACCAACGATAAACACCCGGTGACACAAATTGCAAACTCCCATAAGTGTTCAGTCCCCACCTGCAGCAGCAAGCAAAGAGTACTGGTTCCTATAGTACCAGTATCCGTCTGATTGTATATTAGTCTCATCCTTCCCCTGAGTGTTGAGCGTCGGCAAGATCCAATGGTAATTCATCGCAGCGCCATTCTCCTTAGACCGTGATGATCTATCTGCGCCTCTGCACTGTTCACTCCCTCCCAAAGGGCCCTCACAATATCTAGCTTGTCATACATCAATTCACCACCAAGTGGTGCAGAGCTGGCCAGTCTATCTGTCCGCTCATTTCCCAATACACCGGCATTACATTGAGAAAATATCCAAAGGATGCTAACTACTCGGGACCAACTCAGCAAGAAACGAAACAATCAACAGCCCAATCCAATTACAAATCAGCCTTCAACGAACCTACGTCTGGACCTGTTGCCCCGAGACTTCGTACTTTGTTTTCTGTAGGATGGAGTCGAGTCATCAATAGGAACCTGGACGTCGGAGTCTGGCGCTGTGAGCACGATGCTGACCTTTCTGTCCCTGTGGATGAGAAACAACAACAGAGTCTAAGCCAGTGCCCACTTGCAGTGTCGTGGTATCCATAACTCGCATGATACTTCATCATTGAGCCATCTCCCACTTGCAGTGTCGTGGTATCCGTAACTCGAATGATACTTCATCATTGAACCGGCTCCCACTTGCAGTGTCGTGGTAACCATAGTTCGCATGATACTTCTTTCAAAAATTACCTTGGCTCGAAGGCCAACCCTGCCTCAAATGGTTACCAGGTAAAGCCCAGGGAAGTAAAAGCGGCGTGTGTTGACCACGTAGTCCCCGCCGATTGGTCTTCCATGTGCTCTTTCTACTGAGTTTTTAAACTGAATGTGTCCTTTCTTTGGCCATTCTTGATGCTATCGTTTCAGTTTTGGCGTAGTCCTCTCCATGTTCTGCAGTCATTTCTTCATCGCTGCTGTATGTAACAGCTAGTGCCAGGGCATTCTCGACATAGGGCCAAGTCGTCTCATGTTCTGCTCTTCAATGTATGACTGGTTTCAATCCTAGTCTTCTTCGTATTGCCTAGTGTTGAGTGTGTCTGTCCTCATTCCTCTAGGAACTCTTCTGAGAATCTCATCTATGTTTTGAGATCATAAGTTTTATGACACAGATGTCTGCTAAAGATGAAGTGGCTGACGAGAAAGCAGAAGTCGACAACCATGATAACATCATTGGCGTAGTAGTACTAATAGTAGTAGTAGTAGTAGTAGTAGTAGTAGTAGTAGTAGTAGTAGTAGTAGTAGTAGTAGTAGTAGTAGTAGTAGTAGTAGTAGTAGTAGTAGTAGTAGTAGTAGTAGTAGTAGTAGTAGTAGTAGTAGTAGTAGTAGTAGTAGTAGTAGTAGAAAAAAAAAAGAAGAAGAAGAAGAAGAAGAAGAAGAAAAAGAAGAAGAAGAAGAAGAAGAAGAAGAAGAAGAAGAAGAAGAAGAAGAAGAAGAAGAAAAAGAAGAAGAAGAAGAAGAAGAAGAAGAAAGAAGAAGAAGAAGAAGAAGAAGAAGAAGAAGAAGAAGAAGAAGAAGAAGAAGAAGAAGAAGAAGAAGAAGAAAAGAAGAAGAAGAAGAAGAAGAAGAAGAAGAAAAAAAGAAGAAGAAGAAGAAGAAGAAGGAGAAGAAGAAGAAGAAGAAGAAGGAGAAAAAGAAGAAGAAGAAGAAGAAGATGAAGAAGAAGAAGAAGAAGAAGAAGAAGAAGAAGAAGAAGAAGAAGAAGAAGAAGAAGAAGAAGAAGAAGAAGAAGAAGAAGAAGAAGAAGAAGAAGAAGAAGAAGAAGAAGAAGAAGAAGAGGAAGAAGAAGAAGAGAAGAAGAAGAAGAAGAAGAAGAAGAAGAAGAAGAAGAAGAAGAAGAAGAAGAAGAAGAAGAAGAAGAAGAAGAAAAAGAAGAAGAAGAAGAAAAAGAAGAAGAAGAAGAAGAAGAAGAAGAAGAAGAAGAAGAAGAAGAAGAAGAAGAAGAAGAAGAAGAAGACAAAGAAGAAGAAAAAGAAAAAGAAGAAGAAGAAGAAGAGGGTGGAGGGAAGGATATAATGAGGAGGAGACGGTGTATGAGAATCAGAAATAATCAACACACTAACCTATCATAGATGTCGCCTGGTATACCGTTAGAAACCACGTTCTCCACCTCCTCCTCGATTTCCCCACCGGCAAACTGAACCACTGTCTTGTGTTCGGCAGTTTTCTGTGTCTTCTTGGAGACGAGCCTTCGAGGAAACAACATCACGGGGATGGAGAAAACTACTGTGCCGATGCCAAAGATAAGGAAACCCAGCCACCAGGCTGAGACAAAACGGTGATCATTGATGCTCAACTCAGTCTCTGCAAATTGGGAAACATGTATTATTTAGATAGTTAAACAGTCGAGCAGTTAATCCCAGTTCCAATAGCATGGCAAACAGGCCACCTTACAATTACTTTTTTTTTTATGTGCCAGCAAAAGCCATATTACACCTATTTGAGCAGTAATGTAGATAAAGATGGAAGAACTGGTAGCGATATTAAAATAAGGATACAAAAGGCAAGAGGAGCTTTAAAAAAACTAGGGTTTTTGTGGAGGAAAAAAAAAAAAAAAAGAAATTAAGAGAAATACTAAACTAAAAATTTTTTAGAAGAAGAAGAATTTTTAATTAAAATGTCAAATCAGTACTGTTGTATGAGAGCTGGAGAATAAAGTTAGAAAGACTGGGAGGACATAGAGAGAGAGAGAGCTCCATGTAATGAAGAAGGATAGAACGACTTGGAGTGAGTGGTTGAGGGCCTATGCTTCATTGGGGGATAGAAAGGCAGAAGCAGAAGAAGCAAAAGCCATACATAAGGCATCAGTGTCGAAAAAGAGGGGGAGGGAGGAAAAGGGGGGAGGGAACCAACTGCAGGCTCTGAGAAGAAACTAGCATACACAGGAATTAAATCCACATAGTTGTGGTATGAGGCACGACCGGCTCCAGCTGACGGGCCGTGCTGCTAACGTCACCGGGTCGGGCTAACGATGCGTTAAAGCAGCAGTTCTCAAACTGGGTGCCGAAGCACACTGGGGTGCCGTTAGCGTATGCTAGGGGAGCCGCGGAAATAATCAAGTAAAGTCGGCTAAAAATTGTGAAATTATTAAAGAAGGAATGTAGATACTTGAAAGTTAAAAATCTAAGTTGTCCTTCCTAGCCACGGTCGAAAATTGTTTATTTATTGTTTTAGAACCACTGCGTTAACGCATCTTTAGCCCGACCTGGTGACGTCAGCAGCACGGCCTGTCAACTAAAGCCGGTCTTGTATGAGGTGTCATCACGTAAAGTCAGTCACTAAAACTGCAGTTAAACAATTCGGCAACTGCACACTTAATGTCGCATATAGAACCACCAGTTCTGTCAGAATGCTCATTTGCCATTTCTCGAATCTGCAGCTCCCAACACAAGGCACCATGCAGTTACCCAGCTGGGCTATGTTTTTTTCGCCAGTTATAATATTAACTATTTCTTAACAATAGACAACCATGGCACTCGAGAAATCCCCACGAGTGAGTGGTCCCAGCAGAGAAACGATTGAGGATGTTATCAAACGTAGGACACAGCCATGCTTAGTTTTTTTATGTTAATCTATTTCCTCCCTTTGGTGTTGTGGAAAGACTTTATTTCTCTCAGGAATCTCTGTCGTGAAGTGGTCAATCCGTTTGCCTCGTGATCTTAAGGTCGTGGGTTCGTTTCACAACTACATCACTCGATCTGTCGAGTGCAAATTTTACGAAGACCCCGATGATCGTCGCCTACGCTATTCGTGCTTTTATGCGACGTTCTCGACTGGCGGCTAGCTGTTTTGCGGAGAGAGATCGAACCATAGGCGACGATGAAGTTGACCACCTCAACTGTAAACCTTTTGAAGCTTTCATTTCTTACAACGTTTAAAGGGACTCATTTGTGGCAGGTTCGACAACCTCGACTGTATCCCCTTTAAAGCTTTCATTTCTTACAACTTTTAAAGCGACTTATTTGTGGCAGGTTTGACAACCTCAACTGTATCCCTTTTAAAACTTTCATTTCTTACAACGGTTAAAGGGACTCATTTGTGGCAGGTCAACTCAGGATCGAAAGATCAACGTTTGAAACCTTGTTGAACGAACGAGGGTTTAAACACATGACTACCAATCTACCGCTACTGAAGCCAGTCCTAATTGATATCAAGTTAAGTAAGCATGAGTTATATGTTGTGATGCTGATTAAGGTAACCATCGATTATTGATCAGTGACTTTAACCAAAATCGGGATAAAGAGCAATTGGTTTTTGATTCTAAACACCAACCTGATGAGCAACTGGCTTCACTGTTGTGTTAACTACTAACACACAGACTAACCTAGCAATATCCCCATTTTGGACTTGTCTATGAGGTTGTCATCGATGTAAATAGCAGGCAGGAACCCAGAATTGAAGACATCAGTGATTCCCTTCATCAACTGTAGCCCAATCAAGATATTGTAGGCTAGGCGGTTCACTTTCTTGTCCTGAAATAATGGTCAATGTTCTGTCATTGTAGTTACATGTTTCAGTATGAACACACTGAGGTGAGACTATCTTGATTTATTCTGTGTATATATGATTGTATAGCTAATTGTCTGCACAGGTACACAAAGAATGTTCTTCATACAGTTACACTAAGACAAATCTTCTTCTTCTTTTCCTTCTTCTTCTTCTTTTTCTTTATTTGTTATCTCAGCCCCCCCCCCCACTTCGCCATTTCTCCCCTTTCCCCAGCACATTCAAACCATGTTACCCAAAACACTGTTAGGTCCAACAGGTATTTTTCAGAAGGCAAAGGCAAAGTACTGAACTGACTGACTGACTTTCTACCCCACCAGGACATCAAACAAGCGATGAACACCTCAGACACAATGTGCCATCACGTGGATGAGGATCGCCCGTGTAGAGGTCCCAAAAACCGAGCTCAGCCTTTAGGCTATATTTATGGCCAGACTATATTGCGGCCCCTGGTAGGACTTCAAATTACGAAAAATTGCATCCTTAAAAGGACGGCAAGATTAATGAGCGTAAAGTACTGAATTTCAAAATTTTGTAGTACAAACACAAATGCTAGAGTTGAATCTGCAACTTCTCGTAAAGAACAGCAAATAACTTTAACAATTTTTTTTTTGTAGTGTGGAACGTAAGATATAAGAGCCGAAAGGCAACCGGTTAGCCAGCGTCTGCTTGTGCTAATGAGGTGGAAACGACACAACTGCCCATACCTCTAAGCTAGAGGCAGAGTCGGTTTGGTTGACACCCAGAGGGTAGCAGATGTATTTATCATTGTCGCTGGTTGAGTTGTTGTCTCCCCTGTAGACACATACACAGAATTTGGTAAATAATGGTCACTTGTTGGTTTTAGGTAAACATGAATTAATTACAAGACAATGCCTAGACCAGTGGCGTGAGGGGGGGGGGGGGGCGTGGGGGTGTAAGATGGTAGGCTCAATTTTGTTTTAGACATCACTTTTACTTGCCGAAATAAGATCACACTTCCCAGGACACTAAATGTTTCCTTTGAGGGTTGGGTTGACTTTAGCACTAACTACTGTGTGGATTCGAATCTGAGGGCTTCCCGTCGCCAGGTGAGACACTAGCCATTAATTTACCACAGCTCCTACAAGCTTGCTTGCCTGTGCTCCCAATTCAGCGGACTGGGCCACCATTTTAGTATGAGAGTGTTCCGCGTGAAAACCTTAAACGTTTAACAGGAATACTAGAACTATACTTTCTTCTTCTTCTTGTTCCTCTTCTTCTTTTTCTCTTCCACCTTGTACCTCATCGAAGTGTCGGGGGAAATGTAACGTTCGTTGATGAGCTCTGCCAAGAGCACTAATAAGACAGATGTTCATTTCTTTAAAGCTGTTCTTAAAGCCGTCATTCCATATTTTCCGAGGTCTTCCATTCGCTCTATACCCGATGTAACGTTTTAGTGTGGCTCGCTGTGGCAGATAATACCAGGGCATTCTTGTTAGGTGTCCAAACTACTTCGTTTGTTGTTCTTTGATGACCTGTAAGACTTGCTTTATTCCTAGCTAACTAACTATACCACTGTCTTTTAACCTGATAATATGGCCCCTGAAAATAGCTTGGCCACAATTGTGGCCATGGCGGCTGAAAAAGGTTTCTGGGACCTCTCCACGGTGATCCTCATCAGCATGGTGGCACTTTGTGTCACCGGGGGTTTATCGCTTGTGTGATGCTCTGGTGGAGTACATCAAGCAAGCAATCAAGCAAGCTCACTATTTCTTTGATGTAGCTACAAATCAAGCCAGCTAAAATCCATGCTGTAACCTTACCTTCTCAAATTTAACCGCTGAACTAGCAAAGATGAAATTACATTATTCTATCGTGTGTATGTGTTAACCCCCCTCCCCTTTTTTTTTTTCACCCCCCCCCCCCCCCCCCCCCCCCCCCCCCCCCCCACCTTTCAACAATTGCAAATGTATGATTAATATCTCAAGGATAAGAATCGCACAGGTATAAATCCGGGAAATGCAGTTCAGCCAATAAGCCATATCTTCTTCATTCTTTCTTCTAACTTTCTAACGCCCAGTGTAGCATAGGCCCTTAACCAACTCATGCCAAGTGGTTCTATCCTTCTCTATCGCATGCAGCTCTCCCCATGTCCTCGCCATCTTTTTAACTTCACTCTCTAGCTCGCTGTTTTCATTGTTACTCCTACATAGTACACAGTTCTAAACATTAGGTTTCATTGTTACTCCTACATAGTACACAGTTCTAAACATTAGGTTTCATTGTTACTCCTACATAGTACACAGTTCTAAACATTAGGTTTCATTGTTACTCCTACATAGTACACAGTTCTAAACATTAGGTTTCATTGTTACTCCTACATAGTACACAGTTCTAAACATTAGGTTATATTGTTACTCCTACATAGTACACAGTTCTAAACATTAGGTTTCATTGTTACTCCTACATAGTACACAGTTCTAAACATTAGGTTTCATTGTTACTCCTACATAGTACACATTTCTAAACATTAGGTTTCATTGTTACTCCTACATAGTACACAGTTCTAAACATTAGGTTTCATTGTTACTCCTACATAGTACACAGTTCTAAACATTAGGTTTCATTGTTACTCCTACATAGTACACAGTTCTAAACATTAGGTTTCATTGTTACTCCTACATAGTACACAGTTCTAAACATTAGTTTTCATTGTTACTCCTACATAGTACACAGTTCTAAACATTAGGTTTCATTGTTACTCCTACATAGTACACAGTTCTAAACATTAGTTTTCATTGTTACTCCTACATAGTACACAGTTCTAAACATTAGGTTTCATTGTTACTCCTACATAGTACACAGTTCTAAACATTAAGTTTCATTGTTACTCCTACATAGTACACAGTTCTAAACATTAGGTTTCATGTTACTCCTACATCCTACACAGTTCTACACATTTAAGTTCTACTCCTACATAGTACACAGTTTCATTGTTACTCCTACATAGTACACAGTTCTAAACATTAGGCTAGTTGCGTATTCTTTACAGGACGTTGCAGAACCAACCTGAGCAGCCCCTGACTGTTGTATGGTTTTTCTAGGCAAATTTGCGTCCAGTAGTTTGCCATTGCCATTAGGACGGTCGGCTTTCTTGATACCATTGTCGAAACCAACACAAGGCGCATCGCCCGAAGTTGGGGTCGAACCCGGCATCCCGGCATTTCGAAACGTTCGCATCGACTTGGCCACAGAGCCGACTTTTAAACATTGCAGGTGCCAATTCTGACTGACTGACTGACTGACTGACTGTCTACCCCACTAGGACATCACACAAGCGATAAACATCCGATGACACAAAGTGCCATAATGTGGATGAGGATCGCCGTGGAATGGTCCCAGAAACCGCGTTTAGACAATTGGCCATATTTATGGCCTGCCTATATTGCGGCCTCTGGCAAAAGCCAGGTGGGGCTTCAAATAACAAAAAATTTCATCCTAAAAAGGACGTAAGGATTAATAATCTGTGTTGGTATATTAGCCAATTCTTTAAGTGCCATACTTCTATGATTAGCCTTGCTGGTCTACCATCCAGACTAAGATTTTGTAATCCCCGGAGTTTCACCCCCCCTCCCCCCCCCCTTCCCCACGTAACAGTTTAGAGGGAGAAAAAACAGCACGGTACGGCTTAGGTAGGGACAGTCAGAAAAATCGAGTCCATGACAGAGGCGTATAGACTCGGATGTGGCTTAGGTAACCAATGTCTTTCTTCTTCTTCTTCTTCTCTTCCACCTTGTACCTCATTGTACCTCATCGAAGTGTCGGGGGAATATGTAATGTTCGTAGATGAGCTCTGTCAAGAGCACTATTAAGACTGATGTTCATATCTGTAAGGCTGTTCTTAACGCCATCACTCAATATTTTCCGAGGTCTTCCACTAGCTCTATACCCGTTGTAACGTTTTAGTGTGGCTCGTTGTGGCAGATAGTACCAGGGCATTCTTGTTAGGTGTCCAAACCACTTCATTTGTTGTTCTTTGATGACCTGTAAGACTGGCTCTATTCCTAGCATTCGTCTGATTTCATGATTTCGTATTCTGTCTTTACTTGAAACTCCTGCAGCTCTTCTAAGGCATTTCATCTCTGTTGTCGTTTATTGGAGGATGTAAGTGTCCATGTTTGGCACTGATAGCATAGACCAATGTCTTTTGTTATCGACAGTGTTGAAAGGAACATACGTTTTTTAACAAGGGACACTTTCATGGTTATGGCGAGTCTGGCACGTATCAAAAGTAACCTGGAGGTTCTTTTGTCACGCCTTCTGGCGTATTTGGACTAGACCTATTCTGTAAAGACCAATCGGTGCTCAGTTGGTGATGCCGCCTTTACTTCCCAGGACTTTACCTGGTACGGGTTTAAGGTTGGGTCGATCTTGGAGCCACGGTCATTTCTGAAACATGTCCGGCTCCGTTCGGACCCGATCGCACGACTTTCAGATCCATAGGCTAGCGTCCTGCCGCTTTACCACGACGGCTCCCATCAGACATATAATCTTCTTATTCTGCCTTTCTAACCCCCAATGGAGCATAGGCCTTCAACCAACTCACCCCAAGTCGTCCTATGCTTCGCTATCTCATGCAGCTCTCCCTATATTCTCCCCAGTCTTTTTAACTTTACTCCTTAGCTCCCCTCTCCGTGTTTTTTGTGCTGTCTTTCTTTCTTGCTATGCCCCTGTGGGTTCCAGTACAATGATATTCTAGTTATACTGTTCTCAGGTTTTTTCTATGTGGGTCCTATTCAACGCCATCGTATTTGCTTCACCTCTTGGTCCACTGGAACTTGTTTTGTTCTCTCACAAAGGTCTATATTAGTTATTCTATCATACCATTTCCCATCTTGTGCCAATTAGTTGATACAATTTAAGTCAAGCCCTCTATGCCCTATACGCTTAAAGGCGTTGAAAAAGGGATCTTTGATTTTAAAAAACCGAAACAAAAGTCTTCAAACTCACACATCAGGCAGCTTAAAGGGGTCCACAAATTGTAGAATCGGAGGAATCAGCAGCAGAAGTCCTTGAATTACACCAGAGAGCCCCACAACCACAGGGATGTGTGCTTTCTGTTGCGGATGGAGTAATTGCCAGTCAGTGACATCAACATACCATAGAAGGCATACATAAAAATCGGAGATAATGGACAGACCAGAGCAAGTCATCATTCTACGCCTTAGAACAGGACACTGTCGACGTCACAGCCACACGTACACAAAGGTTGACGAATCAGCCATGTGTACATGTGGATTGGCACCTGAGACAACAGACCACGTCCTCAAAGACTGTCCAAAATACAACATATCAAGACAAAACTTTTGGCTAAGAGCAACACCGATGCAATCCAAACTTTACGAGTCGTTGATTGAAATACCATAGACAGAAAGATATGGACGTAGAGCAAAAGGTAGATCTAGAACAAGATGGGAAGATAACGTTTCAGACACTCTAAAAGTACTATGTGTCGTATATTGTCGTGGCGCCTATACGAGCAAGAACAAGATGGGAAGATAACGTTACAGACACTCTAAAAGTACTATGTCGTATATTGTCGCGGCGCCTATAGGATCAAGAACAAGATGGGAAGATAACGTTACAGACACTCTAAAAGTACTATGTGTCGTATATTGTCGTGGCGCCTATAAGAGCAAGAACAAGATGGGAAGATAACGTTACAGACACTCTAAAAGTACTATGTGTCGTATATTGTCGTGGCGCCTATAAGAGCAAGAACAAGATGGGAAGATAACGTTACAGAC
>CAJHNH020000775.1:523819-551319 GCA_905116865.2 Candidula unifasciata
TCTGGGTTTTTTGCGTCACTTTCGCGACTAAATTTCTGTAATTTTCGCCGTCTCTGGGCCGAATGCTTCCTTCCGAGTCAGATCGCTCGTCCTCCCCCTGTTGTTAGCTGTGTTTTTCTTTCTTTTCTTACTTGGTGTTTCCTCTTGGTTTCATCTCCTACTGATTTGGCCAGGCGTATTTCGTAGGAAAGCGAACTTTGGACCACCATTTATAGTTTAAAAATTTTGAGTATTCTACTTTGCCACAAAGTACTGAAAACAGTTTTTGATTTAGGATAGTTCCGGAATGTCAAAATATTCCACGTGTGACCATAGTGGTCTTATAGTTGTCTTCCTGCAATAAGAACGGGTTAGTCATGTCGTGGACATGCGTGTGAAATGTTTGGTGGAGCCTCAAAGCGGTTGATAGACAAGTTGACGTTGAAACATTATATACAGTGGACCAGAGGTTCTCAAACTGGGTGCAGCGAGCGTATCCAAGGGGTGACGCGGCAAAAATCAAATCACAAAAGACAGCATGCTGATACGTAAAAGTTACAATGAAAGTTCTTCTCTCGTCACTGTCGTAAAGAGTTAAGTATTTGAGTTACACTTAGACGTGTTTCTTACTACATATAGTGTCAATCGCAGCGAGCTAAGAATTGTCCTTGTATTTATCTTGAGGTGCGACCGATCCTCGACCTGAATTCACTAAGGCGCAGTCGATAAGGAAAGTTGTGGTTAAATTTTGAGTGAAATTTTAAGGTGGAAAATGTGGTCCCTATAATGGTAACTGTCAGCCTGATCAAGTAAGTACTTATTTTTAGGTAATGTGTTCTTTTATTTGTGTGTGTGTGTGTGTGTGTGTGTGTGTGTGTGTGATCATGAAATTTTGCGTTCCAAATCAGATTTGAAGATATTTCTAGTGAGAATATAAGGAGCGTAAAGGCAGAACGAATGAAGAATAAAAGGTGAATTTAGTTGCTTTTGTTTGGGCCATCGCATTAAAGACAACTGAACAGTAAATTTGCACTGTTTTTCTCTCTAAGTATTCAAAACACTTTGAGTTTAGGCGTGCCGACAGTGTTTTTTTTTTTTAGCCCGACAAGGGTGCCGCGGTGAAAAAAGTTTTAGAACCCCTGGAGTAGACAACAGGGACGATTATAGCTATTATCTAACATCTGCTACTATAAGGCGCGCTGCTAGAAAAAACATCTTCATATACACATCGGTGACCGAGGTGGCCATTGGCTCGCCAGTAGATGACTTCCTCTCCCGTCAGGAGTATTTGGGTTTCTCTCCTTAGATCACATCAACACAGCAGAAGTCCAATATCCAGTGCTCCTATGGCGGGCAATGCTAAACCATTTTACATGGTCACATAAACTAGTCACAATTATAACCTAAATCTACCCCTTCGGCGATGCTGGTTCAACGTGTAAATTTTACCTTCCCCCCCCCCCCCCCCCCATCAAAAAAAAAAACCTACCGACATACCGACGAAAATACTGGGTAGTGGGGGGGGGGGGGGTGGGGGGGGGGGGAAGGCTATGCAAAGTGCTCATTTTTAGCGGAAAGAATTGGGGGTGGAGGAAGGGGCTGCTCTTAGCTTCCAGAAATTAAAAAAAAAAACTTGAGGGTATGGGAGCGGGTCTTAGTAGCTACCCACCAAAGTATGCTCTCTTAACGACCTAGGCAAAAATGTAAGTATGTGTGTGTGTGTGTGTGTGTGTGTGTGTGTGTGTGTGTGAGTATGTGTGTGTATGTGTGTCTCTGTGTGTGTCTCTGTGTGTGTGTCTGTGTGTGTATGTGTGTATATGTGTGTGTGTGTATGTGTGTCTGTGTGTGTGTCTGTGTGTGTATCTCAGTGTGTGTCTGTGTGTGTCTGTGTGTGTGTCTGTGTGTGTATCTCTGTGTGTGTGTGTGTGTGTATGTGTCTATGTTGTCAGTGTGTGTCTGTGTGTGTCTGTGTTTTTTTTAAAAAGCGAGGGGGAACACCATATCACTTCATTTCTGCAATTATACTAAGAAAAAAATTATCACGCCACCTCACGACTTTACACATTTGTGAGCAAATAATTAGGTAGCGAAGGTTAGCGTCCTTTGGGACCTCTCACATGATTTGTATTAATGTGCTTAATGACGCCTATGTTACTACACTATGGTTGCCTGTTCACACACAAATCTGATCTGGAAGTCGTAACGGACACCATATCACATCTTGTTAACATTTGTTTCTTCTCTTCTTTGTTATACGTAATTTCGACACAAAATGTTTGGTTGTGTGCTTTCTTTAATACATTGTATGTACTCTGTTTTGTATACAGTCAACGATTGACGGAATGTGTTAGGTAGGAGTGGCGGTCTAAGGTCGAGGCCGCCAAAAAAGTAGGAATCAGAACTGTAGAATCATCTGAAGTTATAATATTGATAGTAGAGAAAACAAAAATTGTGGGTGATCCTAGAGACATGTCAAAGGGATATTGAACAAGACATACAAACATTAATATAACCGTTCATTAGAACAAAAACAAACCCCTGGAAATGAAAATCAGCACTTTGACACGCAGCGTCAGACTCAATGCAGTTGTGGATACTGTTTCGTTGTTAATACACTATTAGTTGTTTAGGGTATGTTGTAATGTTCCCATCGTAAATTTCATGTTTTTTGTTTGTTTGTTAAAGAGAATTACAGTGTATAAATCTGCTAACAACTTTCTTGGATTTTAACCTCAGGTGGTAGTCGTTGTAATTATTTAATCCCCATACACAATATAAAATGTGCATGTTAAAGGCTTTTTAACAACAGGTGAGTAAATTGTGATCTTCTCCATATTATGTTTTATGATTTGAGGACATTATTTTCTGCATAAGGAATCACTATGGAAGATTTTGCGTTACTATGGTGTACCACAGAAAATAGTAAGTATGATCACAACTTAGAGTTTCAATGTAAGGTAGTTTGTGATAATCATACAACAGAGAGTTTGTGTGTGTGTGTGTGTGTGTCAACGCAGGAGTCAAACAGGGATGCACACTAATACCCTTTTTGTTCTATTTGGCCATTGACTGGCTGATGAAGGAGGAAGTTACACGAGTTAGACAAAGAGGCATCAGGTGGTTACTCATCTCTGCTTTAGAGGATTTAGACTATGCAGATGACATCAACCATATATCAAGCCGTTATGAGGACGCTCAGGAAAAGATTGAAAGACCCAACAACAGCCTTTAGATAGGACTCAAAATAAACACCAGTAAAACTAAAGTAATGAGAAATAATTTCAAAACAGACAAAACAGTTATCTTAAATGATGAAGCAATAGAGGAAGTTGAAGCATTTATACACCTTGGAAGTAAAGTTACTCCAGATGGAGATTCTGAAAAAGATGTAGCATCAAGAATAAACAAAGCAAATCGAGCATTTGCCATGCGTAACAATGTATGGAAGTCAAAGGGTTTTAGTTTGAAGACAAAACTTAGAAATTATCAGGAGCAATATTTTTGGAATACTGTAATACAATAGTCAATGTTGAAAAATGACAGGGGGAATTGCACGTAAACTTGAGACATTTCAAAATAAATGTTCAAGAAGAATTCTACGAGCATTTTGGCGAAACAAAATCAGAAATGAAGAACCGAGGAGGAAAACATAATATGCATCACTGACAAATGTTATCAAAGAAAGACAATGGAGATGGCTTGGACATGTTTGCAGAATGCCATGTGAAACTCTGGCAAAAACAGCTTTCCGGTGGACAGCAGATGGAAAAAGGAGACGTGGACGACCAAGGGCAACAGGGAGAAGGAAGAAAGAACGGGAAATGAATGAATGTAAACTGACATGGGGTACCATGGGCAGAAAAGCAGCAGACCGGCAGCAATGGAGATCACTTGTGACTGCCTTATGTGTCAACAGCGACATGAAGAGAATATGGATTTATCTTTAAAAAGAAATAATTTTTAATTCTGTTTTTTTTTAAATTAAATTAAATGGGGCTACACTATGAAAAGCCGGACTTGAAAAAAGTATTGGCTCCCAGGTCGACACAGCTTTGACTGGGTACCAGGTACAGTCCTAGGAAATAAAGACAGCCGGTGTGATGCTGACTACGTCACCAACTAAGTGCCGTTTGGTCAATAAAAATATAATCTAACTCTATATGCACAATACACCTGAAAGGCTTCATTACTTTCCCTCTACACTGTGTATAACCGCGTCTATGACCTCATTGAATGACTTTGTGTCAGTTAATGATTTCATGTTGCTATTCTTTTGTACGTGAAATATTTCAGTCCCCTATATGAAATAGTCAGCTCTGTGGCTAAGCTAATGCGAACGTTTCGTAATGCCGGGGTGCCGGGTCGATCGCAGCTGCGGGCCAATCGCCTTGCTTTGGTTTCGACAGTGGTATCAAGAAACCGACAGTCCAGAAAGCAATGGCAAATTACTGGACGTAAATTTACATAGAGAAACCACACAACAGCCAAGGGCTGCTGTGGTTGGTTCTGCAACGACCTGTAAACGATACGCAACTAACCTGATATAAGAAACAGGTGAATGAACAAAACCATTTGCTGATATTTACACAGACCGCGGAAATATGTATGACGCATTTCCCGCTAAAGTGGTTGGTAGACGCTGAATCAAAAAACTAATGTAGGTAAGTTGTACCCCATCAGTACATCAAACAAGCGATAAACACCCTGTGACACAAAGTGCCACCATGCGGATGAGGATCACCCGTGGAGAGGTCCCATCTTTAGGCCATATTTCAGGCCCGGCTATATTTAGGGTACAGGTCAAAAGCCAGTGCGGAGTTTGTGTCATCGGGTGTTTATCGCTTGTGTGATGTCCCGGTGGGGTAGAAAATCAGTCAGCCAGTGCGGGGCTTCAAACGAAAAATTGCATAGGAAACACTATTACTACTACTACTACTACTACTACTACTACTACTACTACTACTACTACTACTACTACTACTACTACTACTACTACTACTACTACTACTACTACTACTACTGCTACTACTACTACTGATGCTACTACTACTATTAATTCTTCTACTACTTCTACAACTGCCCCTTCTTTGCTGCTACTTCTTCTGCTCCTGAATATACATATTATCAAATGAATATAACATGCAAATTGATAAAATATAGCTGAGGTGAACGACGGGCGTTTGCAAGGGCCGAATGTAAGACGGGTCTGCGTGCCCAATTTGTGAGACTTTGAAATTAAAGTTCGTTTCTTTCGTTCGCTAGTGCTGCCGCAACACAACTACCACAACTATAATTACACAAACAACAGCAAAAACAAAACACATCATCTTCTATTACTTCCTTTACAACTAGCGACAGTCAAATTCCTACAATATCATTTATTATTACTGTTATTGCAATCAATTGGACTCTAAATGTTGTAATCTTCACCAAATAAAGTCATGTTTCTATATCATTAAACTGCCTGTGATTAACTACGACAAACAACAGAAAAAACATTGAGAATCAAACCTCTACTGTTTCAGATCTATCAGCAGTGTCTCTGTCAGCTTTCACACTCCCATTAGGGACTTCTTTATTGTCAACTTCCATCTTTTAGCTTTTTACCTACTTGTTCTCACTGAATTATCTTGGCTACTACTCCGGGACAAGTGTCACTCCAATAATAATTCTGTAGTTTTTATACACGTTGTCAGAAAATATAAGTCCTATCTCAGCAATTACTGATGGCCCGTCAAGTACCATCAAGCGGCCATTTTGTTAATTGGAATCAGGCACTTGAAACGATGATGTAAGTAAAGTCAATGGACGATTGATTAGAATTGTTACATTATTAAAAGAAATAATACTAGTATTGTGCAATTGCAATCAAATATAGGTCATTAATGTTTGACCATGCATGACTGGTTCCAGTACACACAATAGACCAGGTTAAAAACCAATGTGTTTGCAATGACGTCATGTAGGTAGACCTAATGTGATAGTTCGTAACTTCCAGCATACACAGATTAACATTTATAATGTTCATGCATGTTTGATGCTTCTTTGCCGTGTATATAGTTAAGATAATGGACTTTTTTTTCACGCCTTTGAGGCGTATTTGGTATATAGGGCGAGATCTTTATTTAAAAAAAACAACGGCGCAAAATGGGTTATGTGGTCAACATTACGCCGGCCGCCTTTACTTCCCAGAACTGCACCTGGTACCCACTCAAGGTTGGGTCGACACGGGAACCAAGGTCATAAAAAAAATCCGCCTTCTCCAGGGAGCAATCCCACGACCTTTCGATTCGCAGGAGAGCGTTTAACCACTCCGCCAGAGGGACCTCTTTGCCGTGTCTATGTGTTGAAAAATATCAGTAAAGTGATCAGACGCATGATTCTATGGCTCCTTTTTAGGGTGGGAGGGGGAAAAGAGGGGGGAGGGAGGAGTAGATCCACTATTTCTCCTAACAAGCAAGTTGAATGCTACTAATATGGGTTTTGCTGAAATGGATTGAGTTGAGGCGAAAGGCACTGACATTCACCCTAGCTGTAAATCATCACAACACAATATACCGTTTAATGGCGAACACAAAAGAAGAACAAGAAGAGGAAACGGTAGAAGAAAATAAAGAAGAAGAAGAAAAAGGGGAGAAGAACAAGAAGAGGAAACGGAAGAATAAAATAAAGAAGAAGAAGGGGAAGAGGAAGAAGAAGAGGAGGAAGAAAAAGAAGAAGATGATGATGATGAAAGTAATGCTGGTGATGATGATCGAGAAAGAGGACGTTAGATAGTTTGACATCGTGACATTGAGAAACGCTAGTATCAGAAATAGTATCATCTGAGACAAAACGTCAGGAAGACACGAGATGGGCAACTCTGAGACAAAACGTCAGGAAGACAGGAGATAGACAACATCTGAAATATAAGGCCGGGAAGACACGAAATGGACAATATCTGAAATATAAGGATGGGAAGGCACGAGATGGACAACATCTGAAATATAAGGCTGGGAAGGCACGAGATGGACAATTGTGAGACACAAGGCCGGGAAGACACGATATGGGCAACTCTGAGACACACGGCCGGGAAGACACGAGATGGACAATTGTGAGACATACGGCCGGGAAGACACGAGATGGGCAACTCTGAAATATAAGGCCGGGAAGACACGAGATGGGCAACTCTGAAATATAAGGCCGGGAAGACACGAGATTGACAACATCTGAAATATAATGCCGGGAAGACACGAGATGGGCAACTCTGAGACATAAGGCCGGGAAGACACGAGATGGGCAGCTCTGAGACATAAAGCCGGGAAGACACGAGATAGACAACATCTGAGACATAATACCGGGAAGACACGAGATGGGCAACTCTGAGACATAAGGCCGGGAAGACACGAGATGGGCAACTCTGAGACATAACGCCGGGAAGACACGAGATGGACAACTCTGAGATATAAGGCCGGGAAGGCACGAGATAGACAATTGTGAGACATAAGTAATCAACGAAGACAAGAGATGGCATATCATTTAGACAACTGGGTACTCGAGTTACCCAATATATGCACGGTTATCTCAATTCAGGGTTACCTAAAATGTTCAGCGTTATTTAAAATACACAGATTTATCTAAAATCTATAGCTTTGTCTAAAATATATAGATTTATCTAAATCTTCCAAATTTATCTAACTAGATTATTCGATAATCTAGACGTTTTAGAATTATCAAAATTGTCGAAATGTCTTTCATTGTCGAGTTTTATTGTAACTGGTTAAATAATTAATTACCTCCATCCTTTGAATACCAGCTTCATGTTACCAAAGCCAAACTTGGATAGTGGCACAAAAAGAGAGAACTAAAATTACAACTAAAATGAGATTTATGTGATATATTTAGAAGAGAGAACATCAGAAATGATTTGATCAGAAAGAAATTGTGGATAGTAGTAGCGCTAGATTTCAATTATAAAAACAACAAGTAAAGTGATGTGTCCATGTAACTCGACTGCCAACAGACAGCATACCAGACATAGCAATAATGTACATACCAAGTGGGAATCGAGAGAGAGGCTGACTAGCGAAAGGATGGACAGAAGGGATATTAGTCTCTGCGAACTTCCAATAGACGAAGCACATCCTTCACTAGGATAAAGATGGGATAAGAGGATTTGAGCCTTTGGCTGCATTCTAACAATGTTTTATGTTGATAGTTGAATTAGGAATCGACATCGTGGCACCCCCATAAGCGTTCAGTTGCCATCTTCTGCAGCAAGCGAAGAGAACCAAAGTCCGATTGCACTAGTAGGTGTCTGATTGTAAATCTAATCTCATCTTTCCCTTGAATACTGAGCATCGGCCGGATCCCCTGGTAACTCCTTGCACCACCATTGTCCTCAGCGCGCATTGATCTATCTGTGCCTCCGCACTGTTTACTCGCTCCCAAAGGGCCCTCACGATATCTAGCTTGGCATATATCAATGCATCACCAAGAGGTGCAGAACCAGCCAGTCTACCTGCTGCTGGTTTTCCAACACATCGGCATAGCCTAGAGAAAAAAACCTAACTACCCGTGCGTTCTGAAGCAATGCTTGCCACTCTGAACGGACCATGCCTGTCTCCACCTTTCTCAAAATGTTCTGTGCATGTTCTTTATTATTATACTATTTATGTCACACAATCAGTTCAGTCATATCTTTTTAAAATAAAATAGGCCACTTAACGTTGTAGCCCCAGCAAGGTTTTACCCTGTAAACAAAGGCTGTTAATTTGTTGTTTGACATGATCATTGTATAACGTCTGAGTTGAGTTAAATTAAGAACCGCCTTTATAATCTGGGGATATCTCAATCATAGCTCCATCTTCATCGTCAACAGTGAGCGCAGTTCCAGTTCGGCTGGTACCAGTAGAAGCCTCACTGTATGTCCGTCTTGGCTTTCTTCCTCAGTGTTGAGCGATCCCCTGGTCCCTTCCGCTGCACCAGTCTTCTCAGACAGTAGTGCTTTGCATGTGCATCCATACTGTTTACTGACCCCTAACTGGCATTGACCACACCTGTCTTGTCATACATCAGTTTACAACCAAGTAGTGCAGCCAGTCTTTCTGCATGTTTGTTAACCGCAACACCTGAGTAACCTACAAAAAATATCCAAACGACGCTAACAACCCGTGAGCACTGAAGCTATGCTTGCCACTCTACACAGAGCCTACCTGTCTCTACCTTTTTCTGCATGTTTTGTGAGTGAGTTGCAGTCGCGACACACCGATAAATCTACATACCAACATATCTACATACCTTAATACCGACAAATCTACATACCAACATACCTACGTACGAACATACCTACATACCGACATACCCACATACCTACATACCAACACACCAACGTACAAACATACATACATACCAACAAATCCACATACTTACGTACCGACATACCGACACACCTACATACCAACATACCTACATACCTGCATGTCAACATACTGACATACCTATATACCGACTTACTTTCCTACCTACCTACATACCAACATAAGTACATACCAACATACCTATCACATACCGACATACCTAAATACCGACATACCTACATACTGACATACCTATATACCTACCAACCCAAATATCTACATACCTTCTGTTTCTGTTGCTGCTACCCTGCTTGCGTACACTTTAAAAGCACTGGAGAATTGGCTGATCCTGTCAGTACAAGGGTCTACAAACTCAGTCAAAATGCATTCTGAAGTTCTTATTGAACCACTGCAATCCAGTTGGTGATCAAGAGACAAACCTACGTATACATAAGCATGTCCTTTAAAACGTAATATTTAACTCAACTGGATTGATTGATTGGCACCTTTCCGTCTTTCCAGACGATAGTGTTATATTGCGCTATGGGGAGGCATGAGACTCACAGCCCATGGCGATGGCGAGTGTGACTAGCAAGACCCGTCCGTGTCAAGAAAAGTCTTCCACGATGATAGCATGGGTTTCAGGACCATTTTTGTAACATTTGTGTTTAATCCGTTTCTTTTCAGGCGCTCAACTCTCATCCTTTCTGCACTCATTTCTTCCTGGACGCAGTTTATTATTTACTCTAAAACTCCCCATACACATGACCAGATAGGGCTGCGGCCTTTGCCAAAGTTTCTTCTCTAGCTTTCCATTCCACAGGGCGGGAAAATGGGGACAGTTTTTCCATGTTTTCCTGTAATTAACATGTTACTGTCTTTTCTAAATGTTACGAAATGTTTTCTAACGTCTCATTCTGTAATCGTTTCGTTTTTTGTGAGCATTTTGTTTTCCCATAGAGAGGTGCATAAGACTCCGCATCAAATGTTCGTCAACCGGAGTTAAAACACGACACCATTGCTTCAGTACTTTCTGAACGCAACCTATACCTGACTCCATGTGGCCCTTATGCACTACCTTTTATTTTCTTCAGCATATGCTTGATATATTTGACTTCTACGTTGTTCTCATGGGATTCTCCCTTACTGCCCAGACATGATAATTTTCCGCCATCTCGATGTCTACATTTTTTTTAAAAATTCCATTTGTTCTACAAATCTTTCCAGAAACGTCTTTTTGTTTCTCTGTTTGTTATCAGAGGTTAATTTAGCGTGGCCATTTTTACGATAATATACAAACACACCTACAAAAATTTGAGGCCACCAGCTGGAAAGAGAAGACCAGTCGCAGAGATGACTGGAGAGTTATATCTGCAGCAATGAACCTCAAGGACTCGGAATATTGAATCAGAAGAAAATACACTATAGGAGCAAGTAAGCTCAGTAAAATGTTGACTCACCTGTCAGTGTGCCTGAGAAGGCTGCAAGTGACGAGAGTCTGAAAGAGCCATGGCAATATGAATATCAGCATTTGTGACGAGACTACATTTTTATTTTTCCAGATCTGAAGAAGTATTTATCATCAACATGATGCTATATCGAAACATGTTGAGCTGCCATTTCATTCAGCCACTTGAATCACGGATCAGATCAGTGTTCTTGTATTCTTAAATTATGTGATCACGTTACCAATGCATTTACGTAAGTGTATTCCTCGTGCTGTTTCTCCATCATTTGTACCAGCTGACAACAAGTGCTCGGTTGGATTATTTCGCATATGTTGAATTAGAAATCGACAGCACAGCGCTCGGGACATTCCATAAGCCCTCAGTTTCCCAACTTCAGCAGCAAGGAAAGGGTTCCAGTTTTGATGGTAATAGTAATTGTCTGAGTGTACACACAATTCGCCTTTCCCTAGTCTGATTGTACACACGACTCGCCTTTCTCTTGTCTGATTGTAGACACGACTCGCCTTTCCCTTGTCTGTACACACAATTCGCCTTTCCCTAGTCTGATTGTACACACGACTCGCCTTTCTCTTGTCTGATTGTACACACGACTCGCCTTTCCCGTGTCTGATTGTACACTCCACCCTCCTTTCCCTTTTCTAATTGTACACATGACTCGCCTTTCCTTTGAGTGTTGAGTCTCAGCCAGATCGCCTGGTAATCTGTCTGCAGCGCTTTGTTTGTTTGATCCAGAAGCACTTAAGCATAGCCCATTTAACTCAGTGTTGTCAACTCCGAAGCCCTTCAGCTTCGATGCAATGGACACCGTTAATCTGGGGACTAGTGGCTGTTTTGCCATCCCTCTGCTTTAACCCGAGACCAGACACGCATGAGGATTGTCACCTGAAGGCCAACGCGCTATCAACTACGCTGGAGCCCTGGGCCCCCGCAGCGCTAAAAAAAAAGCTATGTTCTAAAAAGCATAGCGGCCCTCTAAGTTTAATTTATGTGATTAATCTTTTGTGTTCATCTGTCTCGAGGAGTTTTCTCATTTTTATTGTCAACCCATGATATTATTTATATTTGAACTAGCTGTACCCGGCCACGCGTTGCTGTGGCATAATTTGGCTAAATGGAAATGAAAGAAAATAGAAATCGCACGTGTCTAATACAATCATTGTCTGCTCAGATATAGAGATAGTCTTTGATTCCCGCCCATCCCCCCCCCCCCACCTCCCTCACCACCACAACTAAATCCACCTACTACTCTCCCTCATCAAAGGTTTTTGGAAAAGAAAGACAATGGAAATCGCACGTGTCTAATATAGTTGATGTCGCAATCATTCTCTGCACAGATATAGAGATAGTCTGGTTTTCCAACTTTGGAACACGTACTTTATAATCGTGTCCTTATATTAGTGGTCGTTTAAATGGTGTTATTAGCACAGTAACAAAAATGGTTATTTGGTTATCACATGCTAAAGCTGTTTGTATTTTTATAGGAGACGGAAGTAAAGCTACAACTGTACTTGTAAATAACAAAGTAAGTCGTACAAAAATTAGAATAGTGAAGGTAGCGTTAGTAAAATTTAAACAATTTAAGTAAGTAATGAGAACTTAAAAATCATGTGTAAAGCTCTTCAAGTTCTCTTAAATTTCAGTCATTACCCTCTCCCTTCCCCTCTTCCACCGACTACTGCTCTCTCCCTCTTCGAAGGATTGAAAAATCATCACCTGGCGATATTCTTTTTGTTGTAACTGACATTGACATCCCTGTCCATCCGGACTAAATTGGGAGCAGGAATTGTAATAGGTAGTGAATGGGGCTAATGTAATATTTACCGCATCATCCTTCAAGTACTAGTACAGCTACTACCACGACCACCACCACAGTAGCTAAAATAATGTCACTGCTATCTGTTTTACCATCGGAGTAGTCAGGGACTCATGAGCCAGAAGATTTGGCGCCACATGGCTAGTGCTGTCGCCACGGACTGTTCAGGTTAGGATGTATGATTTCGCTCCCCGACAGAAGAATGCCATAACCTTACCGGCGGTCTTCACATGAGAGCCCTACGGTGTAACCGCCCAACCACAACTAGTACTGCTGCTGCTACTTTGAATGGGTAAAGCAGTTACTGTGACTTAAAGCTCTCTCAGTAATCAGTTTTGCCCCCCCCCCCCCCCCCCCTTCCCCCCACAAAAAAAAAAAAAAAAAATTCACCGACTACTCTTTCCCTCATCGAAGTAGTTGAGAGGGAAAAAAAAAAAACAATTGAAAAGCAATTAAAACAGGAAAAATACACCAGAATTAGGAAATGAACGCTATGGTAAACAGCACAGCTTAAAATTCCAACGCAGATGAAATAATTAAATCTAAATGAAAATAAATGGAAAGCTATGAAATTTCAGCGCAACCATGAAATCGAAAAGTTTGAAATGAAATCATAAGTATGTGAAATGGTCAAATTTAATTATCAACTGGTTTACCCACAAACCTGTGCTTGTTATTTTTTTTTTTTTAATTATATATATCATTAAGGGCCATATACTAGTGCTGTCGCCACGACAGTGCAGGTGAGGATTTTATTTTGGCCCTAAGTAAAAAAAAAAAAAAAAAAGCACTACTGCGGATTCGAACCTTGGTATTCCTCTCAAGAGCCGAGTGTTCTAACCATTCGACCAAGCAACCACTCGAAAGGAATAACGAAAAGAGAACATAACTATTTTAGATGTGTGTCCCTTAAAAAAGCAGGCAATTGTTTTCTCAGACAGATATTCCAAATATATTAATGAAACGGCACAACAAAAGAAATCGCACGTTTCTAACACCGTTAATGTCGCAGTCAATGTCTGCGCAGACGTCGAGATAGTCCCTGATGCCCCCAGCCCTCTTTTTCCCTACCAATCCATCGGCTACTTTTCAACTCATCGAAGGATGTTTGAAAAAAAAAAAACCAGAAAATAGAAATCGTGTCTAATATAGTTATTGTAGCAATCACTGCCTGCACATATATAAATATAGTCTTGTTTGCTGTACCACGACCTACTCTATGTATTAGAGGAGGCGTTGGCTGCACGGCGCATGCGCAATTACTAACCTGGCTATAATTAGAAAACACTAAAATTATAAACATTAGTTTCGAATATTTTGGCTTAAATTGTGGTCACCTATCTCTAACAGTGACAGATTGAATTTCAAACCATGATGGTTCAATATCCGGTATCAAAACAAACATATCCTGAAAATTTCAGCTAAATCGATTCAGTAGTTTCCGAGTCTATAGGGGGCAAACAAACACACAAACATTGATTTTTAAATATATAGATCAGACATTACATTTCCGCTGTCATTAGTTTGTCTTCAAAGATTTTACATCAAAGTTGCAAACAACGGGCAAGTGACAGTGAGAAAGAACAACTGGCAAGTGACAGTGAGAAAGAACAACGGGAAAGTGACAGTGAGAAAGAACAACGGGCAAGTGACAGTTATAAAGAACAACGGGCAAGTGACAGTGAGAAAGAACAACTGGCAAGTGACAGTAAGAAAGAACAACTGGCAAGTGACAGTGAGAAAGAACAACGGGAAAGTGACAGTGAGAAAGAACAACGGGCAAGTGACAGTTATAAAGAACAACGGGCAAGTGACAATGAGAAAGAACAACGAGCAAGTGACAGTGAGAAAGTACAACGTGTGTGAGTGACATTAAACCCCACCAGGACATCACACCGAGCGATAAACACCCGGTGACACAAAGTGCCACTATTCGGATTAGGAACATCCGGGGTCCCACAAACCCTCTTTCAACCAATAGGTTTGATTATATTAGGGCCCCTGGCAACAGCCAGGGTGGGACTTAAAATAACCCCAAACTGCGTCCCATTTTTTAAAAACTGTGTGCGTATTAACAAAAGAACAACGAAATTCATAATCTGTTTTATTCAACATTTATTTACTGGCATCATGATGGCTTATAGTTGGGGCATATTGAGAGAATGACAGATGACAGAGAAGCTAAAAACGTAGTCAGACCAAGAAGACGATTAGGAGATAATATCCAGACAGACATTCCAACACTTGGTGTCACCACCTGGAAATAGAAGGCCACCCAGAGAAATGAGTGAAGACATATCCTCAAGAGCTCAAAATGCTAAAAAAAAAAATATTATGGTTAGGTTCACGTAAATCTTATCAAAGTAGGTCACTTTTCATTCACAAGTTTGTTGGGCTGGTCGACTTTCCTGAATGTTACAGGTGTGTTCCGCTCTATTGTTAGCTTTTTGTCTTGTCTTTTACGTTTTTTTTTTTTTTCGAAAAAGAGAATGCCTGTGACATAGGTTGCCGCACTCTCTCAGGGTTTGTGTTAGGGCCAGTTTCTCCATGTTTTTGGAGTGTTAAAAGCACTGGCGTGTTGAAATATGCAACATGCAATATGAACGGCATTAGGGGAAGGGGGGGGGGGGAAACACCCCTGTAACCTTGTGCCAATGTGACATGTTCAGGAACTACCAGTCAGAAGTGAAATAGTGTGTATATAGCAGGGGTGTGAGGAGATTAACGAAAAGTGCACCGAAAAAAAGATAAGATTTTCTTCAGCTAATCTTCTTTCTGCCCATATTGAAAATTATAGTTTTTTAACCTTGTTTTCTTGCAGCTCATTTTTCCATAGATACAACAATATATTTGTATATAGGACATGAACACGGATTTTCTAATTACAGTTAGCATCTTTAATGAATATTCTCTTGAAGTAAATATTATACTAAATATCAATACATATTCTGAAATGAATATATCTACTATAATAAATACATCCATTAAAAAAAAAATACATTGACTAAAAAGGTGCATATTCTTAAAAAAAATCAAAACAAAAAAAAACAAAGCGAGGTAAAATAAATACATTTACTAAAATACATTTACTAAATTTACCTACTAAAATAAAATAAAAAGCTAGAAGAATAAAACGAAACACAATCCACAGATAGCTATTCAGCCTGAAGACCTTTGAGATAATAACGTAGACTTTCTAGAAAAATCGAAAAGAAAATAGATTCTAGAAAGGCAGATTCTGAAACACAAAGAAGTTTCATCTTATTTTTTTATAGTAACCAAGTTTCATCTTTCTTGAAAAAATTAATGGTTCTTTTTTTAATTGACCCCAAACATGGTAATTCTGGAGATCTTCGAAGAGTCCAATGGTAAAGGGGTATTATGGTTTCAAATCAACACCGACTAAAACTAACCTAACACACCTATAATATTGGACTTTCTTTGAATCTCTGGGATTCCCCGCTTTTAGGGGTGGAGAAAAAAAGAAAACCCAAATAATATTTTCACAACAAGTGCTACTGTTATGGGTCACGTAACATCGTCTGAAATTAAGCTAAGTTGACTCTTCAAACACAATACCGTTCCCTTGGTCAATGTTAAGATGATGCTAACCTGCATGAAGAGAAATACTGTTTTCAACCTTACTCAACTACTCTATCGGGTAGTGAGTTTTCTTGGCTTTCACAAAGAAAGAACGTGAACATTCTGGAATCACCAGATGCGCCTAGAGTTTCTGCAGGACTGCTGGGGATTTGGGGTAGCTTCGCGCACACAAATTATTGGCAGAACCTAGTTGCTCAGCCCCCTAAACAAATTGGTGTGACGGCCTTCATGCGCCTTAACCCAGTGCGCTAGTGCCTATATTCCGCTAGCAATTGTCCATGCTGTTCGTTATGTCCTTAACGTATCGCTATCTGAGGCGATGTTGAGCGGGTTCAAATTTATTTCAGCACACACAGTTAGATATGAAGGGTTCGATTGCCTACCGTTATGTTATGCTGGGTTTTTTGTTTGTTGGGTAGAGATGAGTTAGATAAGAGTTTATGTACAATTATGATGACAAATAATATCGGCTATATATTTCTGATTAACATTGGATTCCGTAGAAAAAATGTACAATATCGTATACTTGCAGCTCTTACACTTACATCTCTGCCGATGCGATGCTTTGCTTACAACAAAAAAAAAAAAAAAAAATCGTTACTTTCAACAAGCATCTCCGAATGAGGATCTATAGGTTATAATTGTGACTAGGCTATGTACGCAAGTTGAAATGGCTTAGCATTGCGCGCCACAAAATTCGCTGAATAGGGCTCCTGCCGTGGTAATGCGATCAAAGGAGACAGCCCCAAATACTGTCCCGATCGGGCGAAGTCGTCTACCGGCGAACAAATGGGCTACTTGGTCGCCGATAATCTCCCCCTCTGATTGTTTCATTCTATAAACAGAGCGTTATCGCGGGATTTCTACTGTTATGCACAGCTAAAGAACGTTGACAGTTGCTTGTTCCCTTTTAGCTTCCTGACAGGCGTGGGTTATCATAATTCGCATCAAGACTCGCAAACTCCAGATCTAGTCTTAGCTGTAATTCATATTCTAACATTATATCGTTTTATTATGAAGACCAAATTGTGTATCTCATTATTCCAACTGAGACATTTGCTACAAGCAAATTAAAACACAAAGTCATCACATTTATTAATATGAACAATAATTGAACATATACAATTAACTCATCTAAAAGAAACCTTCCCAGTTGATAAAATTGCAACATACTAAATAAACAAATCACTTTGGTATCATCCATAAAACAACATCCCCACACTGCCAGTTTAACAACAACGCATATACATAATATAGCAGAAACTATTTGAAATCCCGGAAAAGCATCCACTTGTAATGAACTTTGGCTTGACTTGAAATGTTTCTTGGTTTACACCGACTTTAACATCTAGGGTTGAAAACACAAACTCCACTCAGCTCCTTTGTACATGCTGTCTGTTTATTCAGTTACATTTATTCCCCATGCTTCAATCATTATTCACACTTCTATCACTCGCGACATTTTCGAACACTAACCATTCACGCGACATAAAGACGACATCTTCAACCAAATGCAACCGTCTTCTTCGACTTCTGTTAATCAACTGACCATGAGGATAGCTCGCGCTTTTCCTAGTGTACTCGACCAGCCACAAGTATCTCGTGCTGTCTCTTGTTGCACAGACTTTCTGCTTGCCACAATGTAATCTTGGAGGCCATGCAAAGCACCTCATCACACTATTACGGTGTCTAGTTTGACATATCAGTTACGCAGTAACATGTGAGTGGCGGATTTTGTCTTCCTGCTTTTGAAAAGAATTCTGCTTCTTCTTTGTGGTCACCAGCTGTAAACTCTGGCGAAAAGATATGGTTGTTCGTCCAATTCTGGACTGTAGTCCTATGCCCAAACGCGAGTGTTGCATGCGCATCCGTTTTACAGACCTGACTTTATTAATTCATTGTATTTAATATAGGGATATTCCTTACCGACAAAGGAATGCACATGACACCTTGCTGGTGCAGCCTTTTGGGTGTCACAATTATAACAGTTTTTTAGGTTGAACTGGGTACCCCTCGTCTGGCTTGATGGTCTGCTATCTAAACTGAGATTATTTCATCGCATGATAGTATGGTAAACATTTAGGCAGCAGCTCAAAGAGGACATCCCTATGAATAATTGATATGTTGCTGTAAATAGTCAGACAGAACACCAACATCTAATCCAGTACAGACAATGTAAAAGCACACATGCGCTCTGATTCTCGACTACCGACTAGTGGTGGTCATCTTAATGCATATAAAGTGGGATTCTTCAGTTGCGCTGTGGCTACAAGCCTGGCTGCCGCCTTGAAGGACCTGGTTCAAACCCGCAGAGACTGTTAGAATATTAATTAAAGATTTGTTGTAACTGACATTTGATCGTATTATAATAATAATCAGAAGATGGAAAGAAGAAGGAGGAGGAGAAGGAGAAGAAAAAAAGAAGTAGAAGAAAAGAAGAGAAGAAGAAGAAGAAGAAGAAGAAGAAGAAGAAGAAGAAGAAGAAGAAGAAGATGAAAAAGATGAAAAAGAAGAAGAAGAAGAAGAAGAAGAGGAAGAAGAAGAAGAAGAAGAAGAAGAAGAAGAAGAAGAGGAAGAAGAAGAAGAAGATGAAAAGGAAAAGAAGAAGAAGAAGAAGAAGAAGAAGAAGAAGAAGAAGAAGAAGAAGAAGAAGAAGAAGAAGAAGAAGAAGAAGAAGAAGAAGAAGAAGAAGAAGAAGAAGAAGAAGAAGAAGAAGAAAAGAAAAAGAAGAAGAAGAAGAAGAAGAAGAAGAAGAAGAAGAAGAAGAAGAAGAAGAAGAAGAAGAAGAAGAAGAAGAAGAAGAAGAAGGACGAGGAGGAGGAGGAGAAATGAGACAGCAGTAAACGAGGAGAAAGAATAGTTAGAAAAACAAAACAAACATAAACTGTGTGCCTAGTATTGCATAAACACACATTAAAGGCCACAAACTGATATCTCTTATAGCACTTCATTTTGCAGTGGGTAACACGTGCAGGTATTAATTAGTTTTCACAGAAGGAAAGTAGATGTACATAGTGTGAATCTAGATCTAGTCATCTAGATTTTCCTGTCAACATCATTAGCTCCAGGATCGTTGGCTTCTTTCTCTGCTTTCTTCTTCATCTTTTTCTCTTCGTATCTGAAGACGAGCAGCATGAGTACGAAGGTGAGTTGTATAACAATGTTGATACCGATATCCACACCAGAGATGATGTACCTGGTGGAGCAGAGGGGAATAGATTCATGCTAAGTGTTAGTTTAGTAAACATGTCAAGGTAAAGTTAGTTTGTTTCAATCACAAAACTTGCAGACCAACTCTTGCTTTCGCTGACTGTTTGTAGTTTCGCTACACAGTTGCTGACTCAGTAATTTGCAAATACTTTCTAAACGTTCTTCGCTCTATTGAATCTGGTTTTACGGAATTCTGAACCATGTTCGTAGCTCTCTTTACTGCAGACGCCTACGGTGGAGATATGCAATGAAAAAAATATTTATAACTACATATGCCAGACCACAACAGGGTAGGTCAAAGGTGATGAGAATAGACTAGGTAAATCGTAAATCTTACTGACATCCGACTCATGAGATGTGAAGTCACACACCAGTTTGGATAGTAATGTAGATACAGATTGGCGAAAACTTGGAGAGATATTAGAAAACAATATAAAGGAGAAGTTTTCATAGCATAAGAAAATATATGGACGTCAAAGGAAATTAAAACTAATATTAAACTTAACATTTTAAAGTTTTATGTCAGATCAGTGCTTGATGCGGTATGTGGAGATAAGTATCAGTGTGGAGTGGAGATAAGTATCAGTGTGGAGTGGAGATAAGTATCAGTGTGGAGTGGAGATAAGTATCAGTGTGGAGTGGAGATAAGTATCAGTGTGGAGTGGAGATAAGTATCAGTGTGGAGTGGAGATAAGTATCAGTGTGGAGTGGAGATAAGTATCAGTGTGGAGTGGAGATAAGTATCAGTGTGGAGTGGAGATAAGTATCAGTGTGGAGTGGAGATAAGTATCAGTGTGGAGTGGAGATAAGTATCAGTGTGGAGTGGAGATAAGTATCAGTGTGGAGTGGAGATAAGTATCAGTGTGGAGTGGAGATAAGTATCAGTGTGGAGTGGAGATAAGTATCAGTGTGGAGTGGAGATAAGTATCAGTGTGGAGTGGAGATAAGTATCAGTGTGGAGTGGAGATAAGTATCAGTGTGGAGTGGAGATAAGTATCAGTGTGGAGTGGAGATAAGTATCAGTGTGGAGTGGAGATAAGTATCAGTGTGGAGTGGAGATAAGTATCAGTGTGGAGTGGAGATAAGTATCAGTGTGGAGTGGAGATAAGTATCAGTGTGGAGTGGAGATAAGTATCAGTGTGGAGTGGAGATAAGTATCAGTGTGGAGTGGAGATAAGTATCAGTGTGGAGTGGAGATAAGTATCAGTGTGGAGTGGAGATAAGTATCAGTGTGGAGTGGAGATAAGTATCAGTGTGGAGTGGAGATAAGTATCAGTGTGGAGTGGAGATAAGTATCAGTGTGGAGTGGAGATAAGTATCAGTGTGGAGTGGAGATAAGTATCAGTGTGGAGTGGAGATAAGTATCAGTGTGGAGTGGAGATAAGTATCAGTGTGGAGTGGAGATAAGTATCAGTGTGGAGTGGAGATAAGTATCAGTGTGGAGTGGAGATAAGTATCAGTGTGGAGTGGAGATAAGTATCAGTGTGGAGTGGAGATAAGTATCAGTGTGGAGTGGAGATACGTATCAGTGTGGAGTGGAGATAAGTATCAGTGTGGAGTGGAGATACGTATCAGTGTGGAGTGGAGATAAGTATCAGTGTGGAGTGGAGATAAGTATCAGTGTGGAGTGGAGATAAGTATCAGTGTGGAGTGGAAACAATGGGAGAACAACTAAAACGTTCACTAATAAACTGCAAATATTTATTAAATGGTGCCTGCGCAGAAAAGAGGGAATCAAATTTCTTCCTCTTTACATTCACCAGCTGTAAACTATGGTAGAAAGTTTTGGTTGTTCGTCCACTTCTGGACTGCATTGCTGTTCCAGAACCTGAGTGTTGCGTGTGCATCCGTTTGACAGGTCTGACACATTTGTGTGCAGACTGTTGGGTTTTTGCTTCTCAGGCAGATGCACTCAGACTTTAAAGGAAGCTCCAAATCAGTTAACTCTTACAACATGCTTTTGGGTAGGCCCTGGAACCCACACAGGATGGCACTGATGCGGAGCGTCACGAGACAAATGAACAAATGATAGTGATTAAATAGGCGAAGAAATAGACGCTGGAGCTGGATTGAACATGGTGGGTAAACATAAGAACAATATAAATAGAAGTGCTTTTCAATGTTTCCCACAAGGACATAGAAAAATGTGCATACCAAAGAATACACAGAGAAAGGGGCCATACAGTGAAGTTAAAAAGAGGGAGAGGACACGGAGTGAGCTGTATCTGACAGTAAAGTAAGGTGAATTGTGTGAGTTGGTTGAGAGCCCATGCTGCGTTGGGAGAGGCGACAGTGAAAAAAAAAACAGGTAGCAGAATTTAGTACTATTAGATTTATACCCCAACAGGACATCACACAAGCGATAAACACCCGATGACACAAAGTGCCACCATGTGGATGAGGATCTCACGTTGAGAGGTCCCAGAAACCGCGTTCAGCCATTAGACCATATTTATGGTCGGGCTATATCGCGACCCCTGGCAAGGGCTAGGGTGGGGCTTCAAAATAAAGAAAAATTGCATCTCATAAGGCGATAACTGGATTGAGGTAGCAGAAGAAGAAGACACGGCTGATAATACCAGTCTTGTCACTGAATATCTCACTGCGCAGGCGAGAGGTTCCCCCCCCCCCTTTCTCACCACGGAACAGTAGCAGAAATGACAAGTGGGAAAAACACACACATATTAAAAATTAAGGAAGTATAGGTATAAAGGTATGAATACCTGATTTTGTCCCGATCATAGACTGTGCAGACAATCCCGTCTTTCACTAGACAAGCATCGTCGATGACTTTCCCGAATAAATTTGGCGATGGAAGACCCACTGTAGACAACACACACAACAACAAGTGATGGCACATGAGAACTAATTTGGTCTTTTATAAACAGTAATGCCCAAAAGACAATTTTCAACGTGTCAGGTCGTACATCGCTGTCATGATATAAGGAAGGGTACACAGAAATTCACTGGGAGTCTAGACAATTTAGAAATGTTCTGTTCCAGACACTGAGTGTTGCGTGTACATCCATTTCACACGTTTCAGTCATTTGCATGAAGTTAGTGCCTTACCTCTCAGGCAGATGTACTCAAACTTCGAAGGAAGCTCCTAATTAGTCAAATCTTACGACATACTTGGGGCAGGCAGTGGGTCTATTCTTGTTTTCCCAAGAAGTCATGTAATTTATTGACACGTTCGTAAATTCATGTAGCTTACAGACAAATCATGATGTCACGTGATTTAGGGATAAGTTCACAGTCATGTGCCATACCATGTCAATATTTTGAGTGGCATTGACACAGTTATGGAGATCGTTGGTATCAGCAAGCTAAAGAGGCCAGTAGTACTATGGAGTCGTGAGGTACAAGCATAGGCGTTTGCTGCACCACATTTTTGAGACTCAGTATTTGATTGTGAAGGAATTGGTTCCTACCAATCTGTATTGTAAGTTAACTTTTGTTCTTCTACCACTTTAGTTAAAGAAAGACATACTTCCACTCGCTTTGGCCTAAGACGTTGTTTCTTTAACTTCTTCTTCTTCTACTTCGCGTTCGCCAGCTGTAAATTCTGGCGTAAAGTTCTGGTTGTTCGTCCACTTTTGAACTGCAGTTTTTTTCTAGAACTTGAGCGTTGCGTGTGCATCCGTTTGACAGATCTGACTAATTTGCATGAAGACTGTTGGTTCCTTGCCTCACAGGCAGATGCACTCCGACTTTGAAGGAAGCTCCCAATTAGTAGACTCTCACGACATGCTTATGGGTAGGGAGTGGGTCTGTTCTTGTTTTCCCTACAACAATTCCCCCGAAATCCACACGGGAAGTTTATTTTACTAATCTTCGTCGTGTCTTCTTGTACTGACGTTCTGATTTACACTGACAGACAAATTCTTGGCTCTTTTTAGGATTTTGCTTTTAGTTCTTTACAACTCTAAGTGCAACAAAGGGGCTGCGTGGTTTTGAGGCATGGTGTCCGCCTTGAGTGCTAGAGGTTCCTGGTTCAATCCCCGATAAGGGCTGGGATTTTTTTCACGTGGACTTGGACTTCTAATAATTCCCCCTGGTCTCTGGGTAGTGAGATCGGACGCCCGTGTGCATTGTTGCGCACGTAAAAAAATATCTTGGCAGCTAGAAATCGAGAAGAATAGACTAACGGCGCTGCCCTGGAAAAATGTGGAGTAAAAAATCTACCCAAATATTTCAGGATTCTCGCCGGTGCTACAGAGCCTCTGCACAGTGCTGAGCTTCTTCAGACTCAGACTTGATTTAAAAGAAGAACAGAGCCCTTATGGGTTACTGCCCGGTGCCACGATGTTGACCCGTTGTTCAAAACCTCAAAACCAAACCTCTAAGTGCAACGTTGAGTCACTGGGCCAGTATTCCTTTCCTAAAGGGCTGTACACTTGACACTCTTGCAGTGCAGGACATGTTTTGTAGTCCACACACAGCCCACTAGGGCACAATGGTGAACTACTTAGAAGCTCTAAATATACGAATACACTCATTATCCCATCAATGCTTGGATCCCAGTGTGTTACAGTATCAACACTCCAAGACTAGAGATGATACAATACCAATATTCGCAGAATATGATACGTGTCATAACTGGATAAGCAACGCAAATTAATTTTAAAAAAGCCCAGCATATTTGTAAAATCCAACAAACTCATGGTAAGTCGCTTAGTACTGAATGAGTTGATATTTAATTGCCTTCAGTATTTATGTATTTTTCCTGCAGAAACTGTGGAGCCTCTGGAAAGTGCACGGGGAGCAAGTAGGGTTTTTCTGGTGCAAAATTTGGGAACCGCGTGTCTGTAATATTAACCGACCATGGTTAACCGCTGGTCCATAAAATTGCCCTAATGTGGTATAAACCTATGGTCCATATTACCCTAACTTAGTATATATGATAGGGGAGCTTCTTTAAACACATGGCATGTGTCTTGATAATAATATAACCTCGACGGTTTCTGGTCTGGTCTGGTAGTCTTAGTTTCAGCTTCATAGCAAACGGGTCACCCCATCTTTGCTCCGCTCCTGTGCCAACGAAAAACACACAGCATGTTTATCACAGTATTAGAAATGCAGTTCATCATTGATGGTAGCAGAAGTCGCCGACAGATCAGCAGTTGCCCACGCGATCAATTTTAATCACATACGGGCACCACCAACATTGCACGACAGGAATCGCGTCATTTTCTGAATCTACAATTCACACCAACACGTTGGTCACAGTCGAAAAAACATTCCAAATGTAATCCGCAGCTCACAAGGTTACGCCATGCATTCAACTCAGAAGCTTCGTTTAATGGTGGCTGTTAGTGAACAGAATTCACTCTTAATTTCTTTAACAAGGGTTGTTTCATCACCGGCAAAAAAAAAAAAAAAAAAAAACAGAAGTTTCTGTCTCAGGAGTCGTCGAAAATGTCTAATACAAAATAAGAAATATTTTTTTCCGGACATTACGAAGTAAATTAAAGGTCCCTTTTCCACGCCTTTAGGTGTATAGGGCATATAGGTTTAGACCTACTTTTTTTACAGACATTCGGCGCAAGATGGGTGATGTTGTTAGTATCACACAGGCAGCCTTTACTTCCCGGGACTGCACTCGGTACCCACTCAAGACTGGTCGACCTAGGAGTCAAGGTCATTTTTGAAAAAAAGTCCGAAGACATTACTGTAATCCACAGAAACTTTAGCACCCCGACTGTGTAAATTATGTCAACTTTACTCACACGAGGCTCTCTGATACTTACAGACAGTGCCGAAGAAGGCGAATAGACTTGTGGCGAATGCCCGGTCTCTTGGATCTACAATCCTGTCACAACAAATGTTTATAAAAATATAATACTCATTAATAGTCAAGAATTACCATATTTTTTTCAACACACGTTTAAATAAGAGCATGGAATGATTCAGTGGGGGGGGGGGGGGGGGGGGGGGGGGGGGGGGAATGCTTTAGTGAAAATGGGTGCAATAGCTTCTTATGACAGACCTCTGTGCACGTAAAACATAAAAACAACTCATCGCTAACCATTCTAATCATGTGCAATTTGGTTTGTCAAGATAAATTCACATTTTCAAAAATGATTTTTATTAACCTAAAATTTTTATACTACCTAACAGGTAAAGTAACTGTAATTTGATTGGCATTCCACGTTTAATGGTGGCTGTTAGTGAACAGAATTCACTCTTAATTTCTTTAACAAGGGTTGTTTCATCACCGGCAAAAAACAAAAACAAAACAGCAACGCCATCGAGAAGTCTTGACACCTTACAAAGAATGAGAGCTATTGGGGGAGTTGAAAGTGTTTTATCTACCAGTTAGGTTGCAGACGGCTTGCAGTGTTTTCATCTACTATCTATAGAATTTTAGATTGATTTCAGGTCATTGGAAGTGTGGAGGATCGCCAACGGTTAGGTTGCCATAGATTCACCAATAGACATGATGACCGGTACCTCTGGTTGTCAGCCCAGCGCCATCAAACAGTGACTTGTTCCACTCTGTCAACTGAGACAAAATGTAAACGTTAATGTCAATCAAAGCACCAATTGCAGACGTCTATTGAATTTGAGCTGGCTACTCGACGTCCTGCAGTCAGAATCGCTCTTAGACCTGCCCATCACAGAGCCCGTGTTGCTTGGTGTCGTGAGCACATCCGATGGGCAGGTCAACAATGGCATTGATTCCACTTTATTGACGAGTCCCATATTACAACGTCTTTCAGATATGGCACGGTTCGCGTTTGGGGACCACCAGGAGAGAGAGAGAGAGAGAGAGAGAGAGAGAGAGAGAGAGAGAGAGAGAGAGAGAGAGAGAGAGAGAGAAAGAGAGACAGAGAGTTACTGATGACACAATCCGAGAGATAATCCTTATGGTCGGGGTGCTGTCATGGTCTGGAGAGGCTTCTACATACACGAGAGGACACAAACCTACATGAACCAAGGAAACTTGAACAGGCCAATGATATCGGAACCTAATCTTTAGACCAGTTGTTCAGCCTGTTCTGGAGACCATAAGTGTGGTAAATAACTTCTGTCTGCAACATGGACCGTCAGGATGGCGTGGTAACCTCATTAACCTTGCCCTTTCTAATACTGAACATCTCTAAGATGTCCTTGGTGGCAAAATGTCCATTAGCAACCCTCTGTCAATGGATGTGCAGCTGACTGCAGCTGTGGTTCAGTAATAGCAAGTTGTTTCCCATGATGCTCTTCGGACCCTTGAGGACTTATGCCTGAGGTGTCTTTAAAAACTTGTTGCAAACGGTGGTTATACGCCCTTTTGAAATGTCTATTTGTCCAATCTGTTGTTTGACTTCTGAAAAATTTGGTGCATACTTCACAGTTTCGTTGCATTTAAATAAGTTTCAATTTCCCTGTATGACATATCAGTTAAGTAGTTAATGAACATTACTTAAGTTTATATCAGATTTGTTTTTTATTTCAACAAAGTGGCTCTCGACTGTTGACGAGCAGCATATTAGACAGTTTTGGAAACTGCTGGAGAAGGAAGCAATTTTCTTCAGGAAAACAAAACAGTATATTAATTTGTGTAAAAAAGCATCATCATCCTCGGCGTCTGTTGATGTCATTTATACATATATCATGAAGTCATTTCAGTTTTTCTTCCTAATCCATCTTTTATTTTCATCGCAATCGTTTTAATGTCATTGATGGAATTCAACCCAATGATTGTGCCGTCTCAGCAACCTTCTTTTAAGGGTTTCTCAAGGACTTTCTTGTTACTTCTGTCCATTTGTTTCTCATTTCAGTGCCCGTTTGATGATTCCATATCTGCTACTTCTCAGAATGTGCCTAAAATATTCACGAATATATATCTTCTTTGTTTTATAACTGTTAATATCAGCAGTCGTCTAAATCTTTCTGTAACATATGAACGACAATGACGTGCATAAAGTGACAGAGGGAATCCAGAATTTAATGAACAATTCTCAGGGAATAGAAGTTTCTACAATAAGCAGTCTTTAGTCTCGGCTGCAACTGCCTAGTAATGTGTTACCATATAATCGATCAACTCCAGTCAAAGTGACATCCACACAGAATTTTATACGGTGTAAAACAGGCAGATTC
>CAJHNH020000775.1:556319-573960 GCA_905116865.2 Candidula unifasciata
CAATGGTTAACATTTCCATCAGTTTGATTTGTTCTTAATTTTTCATTCAAAACAATGAAATGCTTTTGTATAGTCAATGAAGTATAAGTAAAGATCGATTTTTACTTCTATAGTTTTTCCGGAAGAGTCCTGAGGATATATTTGGCATTGTTTATACCTTTTCCTTCTACATATCCACACTGTTCTTCACTAATTTCTAGTTTAATCTTGTTTCTTATTCTTCTATTTTATTCTCAGTAACATTTTTGTCACATTACTCATAAGCCTGATGATACGATCGTCTTCACATTTTAAAGTGCCTGGTTTCTTGCGGAAAGCAATAAATATAGATGTTAATAGGTCAGTATGTATGTACCCACTATTATAACTGTCATTTAACATTTTAGTTATTATTTAAATTCCAAAATATCCTAAAGCTTCAGTTTCTTCAAGTGTGATAACAACAACATACCTTGCCTATAGAACTCTCGCATCCAGCGTGGCATGGTGTCAGGTAGTTTTTACCGTCCGACCCACAGGAGATAAGTTGTTTGACAGCGTCGCAGCCACAGGCTTCTGTCATGTTTGCTGGCAAACCGCTGTATGAGAGCAATGGAGTGTGGATGTTATACGTGTGCCTAAAATACCTAACATCTTTATAATGTAGCAGTTCATTTGCAAAACGTCTCCCGCCTTGTGCCTTTTCATATCCAAGGAGTCACTTATATCCTGTGCTCATCTTCGTGTTGGCCGGCCCCTGCCACTCTTTCATTGTATCATGCATTCTGTTGTTATTTGTGTCCAATCAGCTGTGGCACTTGATATGGTAAAAAAGATATCGGCTCCCGAGACAAGATGCCTGTTTAATAGTCAAGCCTCCGTGGTGCTGAGATCTTTTAACATGTTAGTATTTATGTGTATTCAGACAATCTTTCTGTATGGTCCTCAAGAAATATTGTGTGTAAATGTGTATCTGTGTGTGTATCTGTGTTGCTTGAAGGACAGCTGTGAGGTCAAACGTTTATTTAGTTTTTATTTAATTTTATTTGTTGTTGTTGAGATAAACTGTCTTTGAGCCCTTGCCTTCTTCAAATCTCCTAGGTTGCTTATTGAAGACAGTTTTAGCCATTTCTATTGTCTTGATGATTTTTGTTTCGCTTCTTCCATCATCTGTTACAACGTGTCCTATATAGGAAAAACTTGTTACTTGTTCTAACAGCTCTCCGTTTACTGCGATGTTCACTGTTGGCCGTTCGTTTCCATTGTTAATTACTATAGTTTTTGTTTTTCGAATCTTAATGTCTAAACCATAATCTCTGTTAATTTGTTAAACTTATTCTTTTAACTCATCCTCTCTTTCTGCTAGTAGCACTGTCTCATCTGCGTATCTCAGATTGTTTATTGTTCTTCCAATAATATTCAGTCCAGGTAATTCCTTAACCTGTTTAAGGGGTCACTACACGCCATTTTTTTTCCAATTTATGGCAAAAATATCATATTTTCAATGTGTTCATTTTTGTAATGTTCGGCATTCGTAGAATAAGATTACACACAAAATTTGTGGCATTGGTAAACAGTTTAGCATTGAAAAGTTAATACTAAAGACACCAACCCATGCATTTTTTAAGATAAAAAAAAAGTTTAAAAGTCACTTTTCTGACAATTCTATTTTTCTGTGTGTTGTGTATGGGATCTCTTAAAATCTCAGCTAATATAAAAACTAGTGTGCACATTCGTTTAACATAGCTGACTTGAAATTTGGTGTGGATACGTCTAACACAATAGTATAGGGTCAGGTCTATTTGAAATTACAGTTTATTGAGTCATTTTGAAAAAAAAAAATTTGATTATTAAATGAAAAAGCTACATTTTTGTATTTTTTCAACATACCAAAATTTTAATATTGTAAAAAAAATATTTAAAAACATCTGTGAAGTAAATAAACTAGACCTGACCCTAAACATAAGTATAAAGTTCATGAATCGATCATCTGTTTCTCAATACCTCTGTTTGTTTTTTAGATTTGAGCTGTCTAGGTACATGTTTTTTTTTTATAAAGATGGTGGCTGTTGGCATGGCAACCATGTTTTTTTTACAATTGAAGTCTACAAATGTATCAACATACATCCCTACAAATGACCATTATAAAATAATTGGTCCAACATTGTAAGTAAAAAATTTTTTTTTCTGTAGTGACCCCTTAAAATGTTTTCTGTATATAAGATGAAACAGTTTGGGGATAACACACATCCGCGACGTACTCCTCTTGTTGTCTCTATCTGTGGTGAGGTGATGTTGTGTGTAACTGTTGTGTTTGTTCCCAGTATAGGTTACTAATAATTCTGATACCCTTTCCATCTAATCCAATACTTTAGAGACATGCAATTAGCTTTCCATCTAATCCAATACTTTAGAGACATGCAATTAGCTTTCCATCTAATCCAATACTTTAGAGACATGCAATTAGCTTTCCATCTAATCCAATACTTTAGAGACATGCAATTAGCTTTCCATCTAATCCAATACTTTAGAGACATGCAATTAGCTTTCCATCTAATCCAATACTTTAGAGACATGCAATTAGCTTTCCATCTAATCCAATACTTTAGAGACATGCAATTAGCTTTCCATCTAATCCAATACTTTAGAGACATGCAATTAGCTTTCCATCTAATCCAATACTTTAGAGACATGCAATTAGCTTTCCATCTAATCCAATACTTTAGAGACATGCAATTAGCTTTCCATCTAATCCAATACTTTAGAGACATGCAATTAGCTTTCCATCTAATCCAATACTTTAGAGACATGCAATTAGCTTTCCATCTAATCCAATACTTTAGAGACATGCAATTAGCTTTCCATCTAATCCAATACTTTAGAGACATGCAATTAGCTTTCCATCTAATCCAATACTTTAGAGACATGCAATTAGCTTTTCATCTAATCCAATACTTTAGAGACATGCAATTAGCTTTTCATGATGCAATCCGTGAAAAACCTTCTTGTAATCTATGAAACATGCATGAATACTTTTCTGGACTTCTATTTATTTTTTCAGTCAGGATCTTTTAACAAAATATGGCTTGGGTCTCCTTCGTGCTCTGCGTCCTTCTTTTTTACTGTAAGCCTTTGCGGTAAGGCGTCACAATGCATTCTCTATAAGAGGGTGAGCCATTTCATTTGTTGTCTGTGTAAGTAAATTATATTTGTTTCTGACCGACGTTTTCTCTTATACCTTATTTCTGATTTCACCTCTTTTGCTCAAATGTGCAGCCCTTATCATACGTCTCATTTTAATGATTACCAATCTGCATTCATGGTTTATTGTAAGTGACCATGTCTGGCACTGGAAAAAAGGCATGCTTCGTGCAGAGTGGCAAGCATCACTTCAAAGGTCCCGGGTAGCTAACATCATTTGTGAATTTTCTGCAGGTCCTGCCGGTGTGTTTGGAAATGAGCAGGCAGATAGATTGGCTGGCTCTACACCACTTGGTGGTGAATTGATGTATGACAAGTTAGAAATTGTGAGGGCCATTTGGGAGCGAGTGAACAGTGCGGAGGCGCAGACAGGTCATTTCGGTTTAAGGAAAAAAAATATTGTAACCTAAGGTGCTATTTCAATTGTTTGAAATGAATTCTGTCCGTATTCCAATGTTGTGAATTTCAATCTGTAAGATAGACATGGCTAACGAAAAGACACTTATTAGTTGGTCATGTATATTAGTACTATTGTTTCCACAGCGGGGCCTATTTGACATTGTGTGGTGGAAGGCTTAAGTCCTATAGGTATCGATTGTTATTTTGTCTTGTGTGTCCTTCTATCTGTATATTTCTTTCTATGAGTGCAGAACAATATATTGCGTGTTTGTTTGCTATGTATATAATGTTAGTCTAAATTTTAACTTCGTCATTGTTACATCTCGCGACGTGGAAGTGGGTTTCTACTTTGAGAGTATTTACTATCCGTTTTCGTCAGACGATAACTCTTGCAAACGCGAAAACATGAATTGTTTCCTATATATGTTTTCTTCTTCTTTTTCAACATTACCAGCCCTTGAGATTCATTGCTGCAGATATCACCCGAATCCATTATCTACCTGGTTGGCATTTTCTTTCCTTGTGGTGACACCAAATGTTTGTAAGTGTGCCTGGATGTTATCTCTCCATCGTCTTCTTCGTCTGCCTCGTGTTCTTCGACCATTCAACTCCCTGATTTGTATATAGGTTTTACTTCTCTGTCATCTGACATTCTTTAAATATGCCCTAACCATTTTAATCTATTAGCCCTTATGATCGCAGTGATCAATGGTGGTTTAAACAGATAATGAATTTCGTTGTCGATTCTCACTCTCTATTCCCAGTTTTTTTGCATCTTTAAAGTGTAAAAAATCGTCATAAGACTGACTTCAAAAATGTGTAACAAGGCTGCATGTCTACTGGTTGCGTTCTAAAATCTTACATAACTGCGTACTACATAACTTCTCCTCTATAGCGTGGACTCGGAAACTACTGTACCGATTTAGCTGAAATTTTTATGTTTGTTGTTGATTTGAACTGTCGTGGTTTGAAATTCACCTGAACTGTTAGAGATAGGTGGACCACAATTTACGCAATTATATACGCAACTAATATTTATAACTTTTAGTGATTTCTAATTATAGCCACGTTACTTAATGCGATGTGCGATCGATTTACCATACCGTGCATGCGCAGTAGTGACGCTCCATCGTCAACATCCGCCCGCGACATTTAGTGTTATATTACAAAGGAAACAATTGACTGCGGTTTTTAGTTGTTTTATCTAGAAATATATAAAAAGTAAGAGCATTTATTAAGTAACATTAGTCAGTATGCACATGTTTTTTTGTGTACTTTAAACAACTGTGGACCACTTCTTAATTACCGCAATATATGTTGTGTATACACATTATCATTACTATTATTATATCGTCTTCGAGTACAAGTAGTACAAGTTACAGTAGTACACACCCCACATATCAACATTGTGGTTGCTTTCTTCTGTTATTGTTATTCAAGAATATATAAATTTACACGACATTCCGTCTGAGGTCAGTGTTAGAATCTAAAAATATCTAAACGGTGAGCGCATTTTATTTAAGTACATTAGTAGTCAGTAGTACGGTTTTTGTTTACTTTAAATAATAAGTGTGGACCACTTCTTAAATCCCGCAATGACATTTATACAGTGTATACATTTACACATTATCATTATCCAGTAATCCAGTAATGATAAATTTATACACATTGGGTCCATCAGTCATTATGTACATTTTTTAAACTTCAAATACATGTGTGGACCACTCCTTAAATCTCACAATGGTAAATGTGTGCACATTATCTGTTGGCTTTTTCATATTGTCTTATATACCGTCTTTTCTTACTATTCGCTGCCCAGTTTCTATGCATTTCCTCTTGAGTAAAAATAGATTGTTATCTCATGCTCATATTTTTATTTATTTCAGCTATACTTCAAGTCACATTTCATTCAGTGCGTCACAAAATTTGTAGTTATGCCTCCCAAACGACAAGCGATTGGCCCATCTTCACCCAAAAGACACAAGAGAAGGGCATTAATTGCTTCAGAAACAGACGAGCAACGTAAGGTAAGACTGGAAACCATTCGAGTGCGCCCTGCTGAAGCCCGTTCATCTCAATCAGACCAGCAACGGAAAACAAGACTAGACAACGTTCGAGTGCGCACTGCTGAAGCCAGATCGTCTCAGTCAGACGAGCAGCGAGAAGCAAGATTGGAAACCAATAGAGTACGCACTGCTCAAGTCCGTTTATCAGAAACAGGCGAGCAACGGAAAGGAAGACTGGAAACCGTTCGGTTGCGCACTACTTTATCCAGGCGAACACTGCATGTTGATTTGAATCTTGATGCATTCCATTACAACAGCAATTATGATTACAGTCTTCATCCGCAGGTGCTTATTGGCAAAATGGATCACGTGTGCGTACATTGCAGTGCCTTCAAATTTAAGAATGAAACGCCGGGTATGTGCTGCGCTGGTGGCAAAGTTAAATTGCCAGTATTACATTCACCACCCGAACCATTATCATCATTGGTAGCAGGTGACACAAGCCAGTCGAAACATTTCTTGGCCAACATTCGCAAATACAATTCGTGTTTCCAGATGACATCATTCGGTGCAACGAATATTGTGCGCGAGAATTACATGCCGACATTTAAAGTGCAAGGCCAGATTTATCATCGTGCTGGCTCCTTACTACCACTGCCCGACGCAGATTACAAATTTCTTCAGATTTATTTCATGGGGAACATTGATGAACAAATTAATCAACGTTGTCGATTCAATAAGGGGACACAACGAGACATAGTTGCTGCTTTACAAAATTTATTCGATCAACACAACAAATTAATTAGATTGTTCAGAACTGCTCTTCAACAAATTCCAGCTGATGACTACAGAGTTGTACTCAGAGCTGACAAAACACCAGTTGGCCAACATGAAAGACAGTACAATGCACCAACAATTGATGAAGTGGCAATTGTTATGGTTGGCGAAGAATTCAACTCGCGTGACATAATTCTTCATCGCAGAAATGGTGATGTTCAGCGAGTCTCAGAAACTCATCGCTCATATGACGGATTGCAATATCCAGTTTTATTTTGGCAAGGAGAAGATGGATATCATTTCAACATCAAATTGAGAAATCCACAAACACATGAGGAGATGATTAAGAAAGTCAGTGCCATGAATTATTATTCATATCGATTGATGGTTCGTGAATACGCTAACAATCATATCTTGAAATGTCGACAATTGTTCCACCAATACATTGTCGATATGTATGCAAAAATTGAAACTGAGCGACTTCTCTATATTCGATTAAATCAAACCAAGTTGCGTACAGAGGAGTACATTCAGTTACGTGATGCAGTTGTTAATGATGGCAATGTTAATCCCAATGAGTTGGGGAAAATGGTCATATTACCAGCCACATTTACAGGGAGTCCACGACACATGCATGAGTATGCACAAGATGCAATGACATATGTTCGCGTACATGGCCGACCAGATTTATTTATCACGTTTACATGCAATCCTACATGGGATGAAATTAAAGAACTTTTATTACCTGGACAATTATCATCGGATCGTCATGATATTACAGCACGTGTGTTTAAACAAAAATTAAAATCTTTAATGGATTTCATTGTCAAGTATCGTGTTTTTGGAGAGACCCGCTGTTGGATGTATTCCATCGAATGGCAAAAAAGAGGATTGCCACACGCACACATTTTGATTTGGATAAAGTTTTCCCTAATATCACACAAAATTACATAAATCATCAGTGGCTCAGTGAACGTGCTATCTTAGCAGCTAAAAACAAGGACGTGTATGCCATGAATCTGAACATTCAAGACAAATTACCTGGCGATGTGACAACGTATATGTCGATCGATACTGTCATGAATCAGGACGAAGTTGTTAATTATCCAACTGAGTTCTTAAATTCACTTGATTTGCCAGGCATGCCACCCCACGTTTTAACCTGGAAAATTGGCGTGCCCATCATTCTTCTCAGAAACATCAATCCGCCACGTCTTTGCAATGGTACCAGGCTTTCAGTGAAAAAGCTGATGCTCAATATCATCGAAGGTACAATTTTAAATGGGAAATTTAAGGGCAAGAATATACTTTTGCCACGCATCCCAATGATTCCAACAGACATGCCATTTGAATTCAGACGCTTGCAGTTTCCGGTGCGACTCGCCTTTGCTATGACCATAAACAAATCACAGGGAAAATCCCTACAAGTGTGTGGACTACATTTGGAACATCCGTGCTTTTCACATGGACAGCTATATGTGGCCTGTTCACGCGTCGGAAAACCTTCTGATTTATTTGTGTACGCGCCAGACGGAAGAACAAAGAACATTGTTTACCCGAAAGCACTTCAGTAAATACATTTATACTGTTAAAATACCTGTTTTTTCCTAAATAAATGAAATCGGCACAATGATCCAATATAATTACATTTTGTTAAAGCGATTTTCCTTTCAATTCACTTTCTATTGTAGCAACGCGTGCAGGGTTGTTTACGGCAATTAGCAAATGTGTTCATTTTGTAATTATGGTGTATTTTTCCTCTTTTCGTTGCTTTTCACTAGGGTAGTTTTTCCAACTACTTCGATGAAGGAGAAAGTAGTAGGTGAACTGGGGGATGGGTGGTTAAAATAAACTGTTTACTGAGATAGATTTAAGTTACAGTAACTGCCTTACCCACTTAAAGTTTTTTTAGCTGTGGTTTAGCTGTTGCTCTGTACATCGCTAGCGTGAAGCGAAGACACATTTCTATGTTCTCTATTTTCTATGTAGCCAAATTACGCCACAGCAACGCGTGGCCGGGTACAGCTAGTATATATATAATATATATATATATATATATATATATATATATATATATATATAAGAACAGGTATTAACAGACTGACTACAATTATTTATGACTAAAGTATTTATTGTTTAATTTAAAATCAACACCACGGCACTCATGACATTCCGATAAGCGCTCCTTCCCCATCTTCAGCAGCAAGCTCATAGTTCCTATTCCGATGGTACCATTAACAGTCTTATTTTACTACATCTGTCTCACCTTTCCCTTAGTTGCTGATTGTCGACCAGATCCTCTGGTCACTTCTCGCCACACCACTCCTCTTAGACCGTATTGATGCATCTGTGCTTCCGCACTGTTCACTCACCCCCAAAGGGCTCTCACAACACCTAGCTTGCCAGGCATCAATTCATAACCAGCCGGAATATCTGCCTGTTCATTTGCTAACACACCGGCTTCAGCTGGACAAATTATGCCAAGGATGCTATCTACTCGTGACCTCTAAATCGATGCTTGCCACTCTTCACAGAGCATACCGGTCTCCATCTTTCCTAACATGCTCCTTGAGTCTGTTACAATCACCACAATAAGTGTACAACTGATTCTCAAGACAGTAAACGGCTGCAGTGACTGCCTCCACCTACATTCTCAAACTAGATGTTGTGGTGTTATATATCAGGGTTTGTTGCACCAAGTGATGCCCATTTCCTTTTGCTAGAACTCCTATAAAATTTGTCTGGCCTAAAACCTGGCCTAGCCATTAAATAGAGGATATTGGTTAGATATCATTTTTAACCTATATGCTGAAACTATATTGTGATATGTAATTAGTGATGAGGCCCGTAGCAGATTGGAACCACTTACAAATGGAAGAAAATATATCCCAGAAATAAGAGATGCAGAAGTGGTTAGACCACTGTTTAAACTCTCATCACCATGTGGTATGTCATTAGCAGAACGTCGCTCTCATCACGGTCTGCCCAAAAGAAGCTTGATTTTTTTACCAGCTTTCCCACCTCGTGTACTTTCATATTAAATTAGTTATTTAAATCCTGCGACCATCTTCGTGTTTGTTGGCCCCTGCCCCTCCTTCCTGGTACCACTCTTTCTGTTATTATTTTTCCAATCTTCCAATGGCACTTGATATGACCAAAATATTTTAGCTTCCGAGTTTCGTTTTTGGCTTCCATAATGAGCTTCTTATGATAGTAATGTGGTAGTTTCCCCCTTGCTTACCATATTCTAGCCGCTGAGCTGAAGGTTAGCACCTGTCCAGTCAGTTCCCCTTAGTGTTTGTGTGTGTGTGTGTGTGTGTGAGAGAGAGAGAGAGAAAGAGAGAGAGAGAGAGAGAGAGAGAGAGAGAGAGAGAGAGAGAGAGAGAGAGAGGACTGTGTGTCTTTTAGTCGCAATCATGTGTAATATTTTATTCTGGTGAAAGCTTTGATTGTTTATGGCCAGTGTCCAGGAAGTGTCCCCGAGTGCCGTGATGTCGATTCCTAATTCACCATTCTAATGATATCAATATATGAGAACACATGCAAGTGAACACACACAGAAACTTGCCGGTCAGAGTGGCTACGTCTGTCATTGAGACGTTAAACTCGCTGGCGATGTAGATGCTTCTGAAAACAGATATGCCTTGTGCAGGGATGGACACAATGGCGATGTCTGCCAGCATCAGGACAAACACTGGCCGCTTGAACACTCGGACCAGCGCCTTCGGGAAATCTGTGAGACAGGGTACGAAGATAATGTTTCCGTTAGTTTACTGTTTGTGCTGAAAATAACTTTGCTGTAGTCTACTGTGATGGCCGAATGTAAGTTTACAATATATTATATTGTACTGACTGACTGTGATATGAACATATTTTATACGGTTAGTTATTTAATCTGTCGTGTGTTATTTTGTTATGTTGACCTAATATAAAACTGCTAAAGTTTTACTGTGTTGTCCTAATGGAATTTTGGAAAACTTTTTACTGTGTTGCTTAAATGGGTTGCCCTGCGTTTTACTGTAGTAACTAAATGAAAGGTTGCTACGCGTTTTACTGTACTGACTTAATGAAAAGTTGCTACGCGTATTATTGTAATGACTTAATAAAAGGTAACGTTTTATTTTTCTGACCCAATGAAAGGTTTCTACGCGTTTTACTGTACTGACTTAATGAAAGGTTGCTACACGTTTTACTGTACTGACTTAATTAATGAAAGGTTGCTACGCGTTTTACTGTACTGACTTAATGAAAGGTTGCTACGCCTTTTACTGTACTGACTTAATGAAAGGTTGCTACGTGTTTTACTGTACTGACTTAATGAAAGGTTGCTAAGTGTTTTACTGTACTGACCTAATGAAAGGTTGCTACGCGTTTTACTGTACTGACTTAATGAAAGGTTGCTACGCTTTTTACAGTACTGACCTAATGAAAGGTTGCTACGCGTTTTACTGTACTGACTTAATGAAAGGTTGCTACGCGTTTTACTGTACTGACTTAATGAAAGGTTGCTACGCGTTTTACTGCACTGACTTTATAATTGGTTACTAAGCATTTTACTTAGCTAAGTGTAAGTCTATTCATTGTTTTATTGTATCAGCCTAATGTAAATATGTACTGCACCGTATAAATTAAAATTATTCATATTTCCTGAAAGTGTTGTCAGTTAGAACCAACCTTTGATGAGCTCTTTGGCGCTGGTCTGAAAAGTTGTTCCTCCATTTGGGCGTGGTCTGATTTTGATCGGCTGGTCAAAGGCCATACTGCCATCTATGCTGACCTTTCTTTCAGAGGGACCGTTGACCGGCGGGAACAGACTGGACCTTTGACCAAAACAAGATCCAATAGTGTCTATTTAACTCAGTACATTCTTAGCAAGATATCATTTCATTCACAACATAGACCAACATTTGCCTCTATTAGGTCTGGGCCCAGTAAAGTATATAAATACACCAACAGTTAGTTTTTGCAAATTATTTCCTTCTAGCTGCTGTTAGCTGTTACATTTCCCCCTTTCATTTGGACAGAAAATATAGTTTCATTGCCCAGTTATGTATTAAATGCATGGTGGATTTTGTTTTGAAATGTTTTTTGACTATATCCCACACTGTGTTGTGAGCTGCAGTTTCATGAGATAGCAAGCTACGTTTTGTCACAGAGCTGGTTTTACATAATGCACTATAGCGTGTGCAACATCGGATTTTGTTGTAATTTCTTCTTGTATCCATGATAAACTGCAGTTCTACTTGATTTCAAAGGACTTCGAAAGCATGCTGAGGAAGGTAAGGACAATCATGCTTCATGCAGAGTGGCATGTTTCGTTCGGAGATCATGAGTGAGTAGCATTGTCTGGATCTTTTCTCCGGGGAATGCCGGTGTATTGGGAAATGAACACGCGGATAGAGTGGCTGGTTATGCATAACTTGATGTATGATAACGTAGACGTGGTTAAGGCATTATGGGAGCGGGTGTACAATTCGAATAGCCATTTGATCATAACAGTCTAGTCAGAGTGATGCAGCAAGAAGTGGGGCAGGGATCTGGCCGATGCTCGACTCTCAGAGGAAAGGCAGGACTGACATATATAATCAGACTACTATTGGCACCATCAATACTGTAACTCTGCTTTCGCTGCTGAAGATGGGGACGGAGCGCTTATGGGAATGCGTCCAGTACTGTGATGTCGGTTCTTAAATCACCACAACTAAGCTCTACTAGTGGACTGATCTGACATTTTGTTATGGCTGCCTTATTCATTAAATGCGCGTGTATGCAGCTGACTTGACGTAGATTGCAGTTCGTTTCAGGTTTTTCAAAAAGTATAGAGATGTGCATTCTGCCTGGTTTTGCTGGTACAGGGCAGGAGCAAATTAACGGACTGACCCGCTTGCCACGAAGTTGGAGCTCTATTGAACTAATCAGCTGATTCAATTGATATTTCTAATTTACCCAATCCTGCACTGAAAGGACCGTTGTAACGCTGCACAGCGGTTAACAGTTAGACTGCGATATCTGTGCCTTTATGGTAAATAGATAAGATGTCTGCAAATCCCTAGTTAGTCGTCCTGTTTTTTTTTTTTTAACAAGCTTGGTAGATAACACGTGCAAGTACTACTGATTCCCCGCCCCCCCCCTTCCCCCCCCCCCCCACACATACACATAAAACCCTGACCGTGACTGTCGGTATTTACAACTTTTGCTGTCTAGGGTGTGGAGTCTTTGAACCTACGGACTTAGAACCGCATGGCTAGTGTTTTCAGCACAGATCGTGCAGTGAAGATTTTTTTCCTCCCTGACAGAAAGTGCAATGAGCAACTTTACCTCGAAGCTATTTCTTCCGCATGCAAGCTCAACGTTTTTAACCGTCTGGCCAGTCGTCCCATAAATGCAAGAACAGTTTATAAAAGGATGAACTGTTCTTGTTACAACAACTGGGTGTGAATTAAGTTTTCACGTAGCAACGAATAGGTGTGAATGAAGAACCCAGACGGAAATCGACGTTTCGAAATTAAAGTATGAAATAATTATCAAAACATGAAAAATCAAAAGGGAAATATACTAAGGGGTGCAGAAGCCGGCCTGTCTATCTGCCTGCTCATTTCCCAACACATCAACATCTCCTGGAGAGAATATCCAAAGGACGCCCACTACCCGGGACCTCTTAAGCGGTGCTTGCCAATCTGCACGCAGCATCCCTGTCTCCACTTTTCTCAACATACTCTGTGAGTCAGCTACAATTGCGGCATGTGTATACAGCTGATTTTCAGGCCAGTAGAAGGCAGCAGTAAAGAACAGACTGCAATAGTGTCCGTTTGTGGGCGACTTCTATGGCCGCTCCTAAAAACTCCTAAATATTACCTAAGCATAGTTAACTCAAGCGATTTCCATGTCTTAGACGTTACGAGTCCAACTCGTAATTCTAACGTACCGCGATCGAAAGCCTCTGCTGGCTGTGTGGATTTTTATCATGGTATTTGGCGTCGCAGGTCGACCCAGCCTAAAATGGGTGCCAGGATGTATGTCCTGGGGAAGTAAAGACGGCCGGCATAATGCTGACCACATTACCCACATAGTGCCAATTGGTCGGTAAAAATATGGGAGCTCTTCCCATATACCTGATACCCCTTAAAGCGTGAACAGGCATCTTTACTTACTTTTACTTTATAGTTAACTCAGCTCCGTTTTCTTTCCGTGTTTTTGCCGCAATGACCATTGTAATTATCAATAAAATTTATAAAACTTGTGTTTTCTAGTTTTTCTACTTGACCTGAACATAGAAGTAAACCGAACCATAAACAGTATACTGTTTCTGAAGCTAAAGTAATTGACTTTACTAAACTGTACATTTTTTTTTTTTAAAGTGGGGGGGGGGGGGGGGGGGGAGAGAATTTATACAATAATGAACTCAGGGCAATACTATAGGCATAACATTGTCTGAAGAAAGGAAAACGCTTGAAGGATCTGGGGGCTTATTGTGAAATCAGATCAGCGTTTTGCAAAGGACTAAATTCATGATCTTGCATACAAGCTGTCACCACTCCAGCACACATGTCTACGTAGAATTATCAAAATTTTCTCGCCAGATACAATCTCATACACTAAACTACTTCAAGTCAAATATCAAGAAACTCTAGACAGTATGATAACCAAGATAATATGGAAATGACTTGGCCACTTTATGAGAATGCATCCTGATATACCTGCCAAAACAGCTTTCACTGGCCTTAATACTGCACTTTGTAAAACTTTAGACGCAGTCCTTGCAACGCATACACAACTGTCAGAGAGCTAGCTAATCGAACTACTTCACCTTTTAGCCAGTTAGAATCCATCCCCTATCACTGGCAAGTTGTGTGTATTCCCTGGGGACCTTAACCAGTACAGAATGAGAGTTGTAATTAACAACGCATAGAGGCTTAAGTAAAGTGAAGATCCCTTTTCGCGCCTTAGGCGTATCGGGCATATGGGAAAAGCATCACATATTTTTCCAGACCCATCGGCACTAGGTAGGTAATGAGGTCAGCATTACACCGGCCGTCTGGTACCCATTTTAGGCTGGGTCGACCTGCGACGCCCCATACCACGATGCAAATCCACGCAGCCAGCAGTGGGTTTCGATCGCGCTATGTAGGAATTACAACTCGGACTCGCAAAGCCTAAACCACGGACGCCGCTGCTTAGAGACTAACTCATGGGCAAATCAGAGCACTCATGGTAATGTCCAATGTGCGATGAAGATGACCTTTAAAAGAACAAAGAACCTTGAATAATATAATACAGTTTGAATGATGTTTAACCCCGCCAGAATGACACAACGAGCGAGGAACACCCTGTGACACAAAGTGCGACTATTCAGATGAGAATCACCCAGATACACACCAAAAAAAAAAAAAAAACTGGTTATAACAAGGTCCCTGACTAAGCCGGGTGGGGGTGTAATATAATAACATAGTGCTTACCATATTGGGGCAATGTATTTTAAAATAAATTTATTTCTGCTAGACGTATTAGGGTCAACTAGTGTTAAAACAAAAATAGCTACCGAAAAATACTTACTTTCTACTGGAAGCAAAGCTCCGCACACTGCCTCTGCTCAGGGAAGATCTTGGAGTGAAATTACGCGTACCCCTCTCACTTGAAGATATATTACCATTGACCCCAATCACCACAATACTTGGTTTTCTGAAAGAAAGGGCAAACTTCCTTTTGTAGTCAAATATACAGTAGGATTATCTACTTCTACAAAAGAAGCCGCAGAGGCGCAGCAGCCAGACGATCCGATTCTGGCCTGAACGTCTTTGATTTAAGTCTGCATGGGGTCGGAATTATTTAATTTTTTTTAAAATGTCGACCTTGCAACCACACACACACAAAAAAAAAAAAATTAAAAATTATGTTGAATGTTGAATTAATAATCGACATCATAGCACCTGGGACCAGGTAGTCTCTGGAAGTAAAGGCGATCCGCGCGGTGTTCACTACATCACCTGTCAAGTGACGATTGGTCTACAATAACAAAGTCCAGCGTCAAATGCCTGGTACGGCACTGGCGTGAAAAGAGATGTTTAAATTTTTTTAAACCTCTAATATCTTATCTGGGTGTAACATTGTGAAACATTAATGTCCTGCCTGAGTGTAACATTGTGAAACATTAATGTCCTGCCTGAGTGTAACATTCGAATGTTGCCCTAAGGTATCATTATTTAAACTGGGATGTCTTGACTGAATGTACGATTATCTATAATCCGCTCCAAAAGTCGTGCTCAATTTTAACAGTCCATAACTTGGTAGCACTTCGGTAGAAAATGTTGGGGTTTGGCATCCAACCTGTTAATAATGATGCCCTCTTACAAAAATAATCTAAACAAATATTTTTTATTTTTTTATTTTTAAAATTTTAAATTTAAATTTTAAATTTTGCGATGTATGAAAAGAAAGAGAAAAAAAACCGACGCCGATTAAAAACATACAGTTAATATGTTTACAGGTAATGGAGTGATGCCAACTTTGGAGAAAAAAAAAACGACCTGCACCTCTTTTAGAGTTTGTCCATGCGAAAAACTTAGGTGCACTTATTTTGACTAGCGAATGTAATGGCATGCTCTACTTTACGTAACTCTAACTCAGCTCAGAGGCGTTTCATTCTCGTGGGGTTAATCTGCATTTGTCTCGCATGAGTTAAAGAGAATATTACATTGTATGTGGGACAAGCTATTAAAATAATCACAGCCTTTCGCTGCACACATGTGAAATTATCTCCAAAATAATCTCCACGCTTTGTGATTTTAAAGTTAACGATTTGTGCCAGTTACTGCATATTCTGTTCATTTTTTTCAGGGATAAAAAAAATGGTCAGTCCCACATAGATAAAGTAAATTTGCAGCTTTAAGAAAACAGTAGCAACTGTACAGTTGTAGATTATAAAATTATAAGGACATGAGTTTAGTTGAGTTGAGGCAAAAATAGACATTAGAGCACACGGGGCATTCCCATGCGTGCTCTGTCCTCATCTTCAGCAGCCATTGCAGTTCCAATGCTGATGGTACCGGTCACAATCTGGTTATATGTCGGTCTTTCCTTCCCTCTGAGTGTAGTGAGCCAAACTCTCTGGTTACACACAGGTGCCTCATTCTCTCCAAGCCGTAGTAATCTTGTTTCTTCTACTAATTCTGTTGCTTGTTCCTTAAGGGCCTTGACCACATCTGCCTTGTCAAGTATCAATTCACCACCCAGTGGTGCAGATTCAGCGAATCTGTCTGTCTGTTCGTTACCCACTACGCCGGTCTTGCCTGGAGAAAAGATCCAAAGTATGCTCACTAACCGTGACCTTCCCAGGCCATGAGAAATCTACGAACATATGCGACAAATTTGTTTTGAACTGAACAAGGAATTTTCGAGATGTCTGTTAAAGTTTGAGAACACGACTTTTAAAAAAGGTCTTAAAACATTCACACTTTACTCAAATGTACAGTTTTGAAAAGGTGTTTCTGACTTACAAGAACGAACATATCTTTCTCTTGTTCGCGTTCACTGGCTGTTAACTCCGGCAAAAAGTTCTAGTGGTTCGTCCACCTCTGTACTCTAGTCTTGTTCCAAACCTGAGTGTTAAGTGCACATCAGTATTATAGTTCTAACTCACTGCATGCAGACTGTTGGTTCTTTACCTTTCACGTAGATGCACACCGACCTATAAGGAAGACTCCAGTTAGTCGACTCTTACGCCAGGCTTTCTGGGGAAGAGGTGGGTCTATTCTTGTTTTCTAAACAACTGGATCCCGGAACCCACGCAGGAAGAATAATTTTGTAACATCAGTGTCTTACCTGAGTGTATCATTAACTTTCATCTTGTTTGTTAAATTTGTAGTTTTATCCTCTTCTTCATAAGGCTTAAAGCTGACCATAGCGCGCTGTAGGGCTGCCTGTTGCTGTTTCCTGGACACCAGATATCTCGGAAACAAGATGATGGGGAAGGAGAAGAACGCAGTTGCCGCCCCAAAGAGGAGAAAGGCCAGCCACCAGGCGGCCACAAACCGTTGATCTTTCGGGTCCATCTCGGTTTCTGTAAGTCAACAATATCACGTTATGTGAGTAATCTATACTGTACTAATGTGGCATTTTATACAAGTGGAAACAGTTGGAAATCAATATTCGTTCTAATGAAAATAACAAAGGAGGAATTCTTCTTCTTTTTTTTTCTTCTCTTCTATTCGTTTTCCTGCTCCACTTTCCTTCACATTCTCATCACCCTCTTCTTCCTCCTATTTCTGTTTGTTATTTTCCTT
>CAJHNH020000776.1:0-18385 GCA_905116865.2 Candidula unifasciata
CCATTAAAACAATTTCTTTAAAAAACTGTCTAGTAGCTCTCTTAAATGATACTCTTGCCTTGTTTCCAGGGTTTGACTAGCTTATGGTTTTGTAAGGGAAAGCTAAGAGATAAATGGATGATTTGCCACATGGATCTAAGAGCATTAACCTGATCTGTTTTTCTGGTCATAATGTAATATAGCGAAACATGACCATTTAGGCTTACCAGTGTAGAAAACATGATTATGTCAGCTGTCTATCTCTCTGTTGAAATTATTTCCTTCAGCAAAGGAAGAATATCTTTCTCATTTGGATTCATTTCTGTATTAAATGATGGTGTGTGAAAGTTGCCCTAAATCTCTATTAGATTTCATTAATGTTTGTTATCGTTAGATGATTCTGAATTTGTTTGTAGTATTTTATTAAATCTTTCTTTAGGCTTCTTCAAATGTTGAATCCAGTAGGGTTTAGCATCAGATGACCAAGGGGTTGGTGAGCAATTTGGAGTGTTACAAGTGAAATACATTAATACAGACCATAATAATTCAGCAGTTGCGCAACATTTACATATTATATATCGAAGGGACAAGCAATGTTGAGGAATACTATTAGAATACTGCTACAATGAATGAATTATATTAGTAGTTTAATATTAGTAAACAAACAGACACAAAGTAGAGAAATAAGTAAAATGAAATACTCATTTGTCCACTTACCACCATCAAAAATGAAATAATCCTTTGTCCACTTACCACCACGGTGCTGAAAGGAAAGCTGGTTTAAAAAAATTATCACAAACGAATATTAGCCCTTTAATAATGTATAAATGAAATATAAACACAGTGTGTATATTGGATGTCGCTCCAGAGAAACTTTTACAACACTGTAACAGAGGACCATTATTTTAAAAGAAGAAACAGTTCTCAAAATAATTAGAATCTTTACACAAAACAAAGTTTATATAACATTTGGTTTGCCTATAATTTTATAGCTTTGTTGCCAATAATGAAGGAATAACATTAGATCTAACTGATACTGAAGAAAGTATTATTTTGCGCACTAATATTTCCTTTCTTCATTCCAGCTGACTGTTGTCATTGTACGCTTTGCACGAAGCCCATATTTGAGCTATCTTTTATCAAAGTTTGACTCTATTAATTACTGAAACAAGTCAACTTTGCAACTTTTTTTTATCTAGCTGTGGATAAATATAATAAACCCTTGTTTTATTTAAATTTGAAGTGTCTTTAAATATTTTTACGCTAATTCAAATTAGAAGTTTCTTCAAATTAATTTATTCAAAGTTAATTTAAATTTGAAGTTTCCAAAGCCATTAGTCATGTTGGCATTCATAAAAAAGTGTGCTCGGAGACCGTATTATTTTCAAACAGACACCTAGTAATTCAGTAAAGCTCACAAACATGCTGTATTTTATGTTTTAAACCAAGTAAACCTAATGGTCAACAAGTGTGTCATGGAACATAAAAACCAAAAAAACAGGAAAGACCATTCATAACTGCCGATTTACGTTTGTATACTCGCCAGTGAGAAATACCTGCACATATTACATGCCGATTGAACGGCTGTGTAGTAACCAATTAGTGCGTGATGTGTTTCTTAGGCACTTAGAGAGTTAGGACTTTCATTTAAAATGGTTTCATTTAGAAAGTTTTTCTTATATGTGTGATCACATAAAATCATGGCTAATTAATTATGAGATAAATATCAAAGTAATTGTATGTGTAATAACATTATTTATTGCAGAGTCTACAACTCTGCCACCAGAAAGACCTAGCTCTTCAATTGAAACACCCATTTCCCCCGGATCACCCTCACTTCCACCTAATTCAGGAAGTGCATCAACATCACAGACAACAAGTTCACCAGGACCAGCTACCACCGGATCACCGTCAGGTCCATCTCCATTGCCTGGAACTTCACAAAGCTCAAGCCCATCTCCAACACCAGGCGTACCAACTGCTCCATCTAGTGGCTCACCATCTGAAACAACCAGTTCACCAAGTGGGTCATCCTCAGAGACAACCACCTCACCAGAATCTTCATCAAGTGGTTCTTCATCTCAACCAGGAAGCTCTCCATCAAGCGGATCATCATCTGAACAACCTAGTTCAGGAAGTGCTTCACCATCACAGACAACTAGTTCACCAGGACCACTTACTACCGGATCACCGTCAGGTCCATCTCCATTACCAGGAACTTCACAAAGCTCAAGCCCATCTCCAACAACAGGCGTACCATCTGGTCAATCTAGTGGATCACCATCTGAAACAGCCAGTTCACCAAGTGAGTCATCCTCAGAGACAACCACCTTACCAGAATCTTCATCAAGTGGTTCTCCATCTCAACCACGAACCTCTCCATCAAGCGGATCATCATCTGAACAACCTAGTTCAGGAAGTGCATCACCATCACAGACAACTAGTTCACCAGGACCACTTACTACCGGATCACCATCAGGTCCATCTCTATTACCAGGAACTTCACAAAGCTCAAGCCCATCTCCAACAACAGGTGTACCATCTGGTCCATCTAGTGGATCACCATCTGAAACAGCCAGTTTACCAAGTGGGTCATCATTAGAGACAACCACATCGCCAGCATCTTCTTCCAGTGGGTCCTCTTCTCAACCACTGAGCTCTTCATCTAAAGTTTCCCCAACTGAAACACCTGGCTCACCAAGTTCATCGTCCTCAGAGACAACCACCTCACCAGGTTCTTCACCTCAACCAGGAAGCTCTCAATCAAGCGGATCATCATCTGAACAACCTAGTTCAGGAAGTGCATCACCATCACAGACAACAAGTTCACCAGGACCACTTACTACCGGATCACCGTCAGGTCCGTCTCCATTACCAGGAACTTCACAAAGCTCAAGCCCATCTCCAACACCAGGCGTACCAACTGCTTCATCTAGTGGCTCACCATCTGAAACAACCAGTTCACCAAGTGGGTCATCCTCAGAGACAACCACCTCACCAGAATCTTCATCAAGTGGTTCTCCATCTCAACCAGGAACCTCTCCATCAAGTGGATCATCATCTGAACAACCTAGTTCAGGAAGTGCATCACCATCACAGACAACTAGTTCACCAGGACCACTTACAACTGGATCACCGTCAGGTCCGTCTCCATTACCAGGAACTTCACAAAGCTCAAGCCCATCTCCAACAACAGGTGTACCATCTGGTCCATCTAGTGGATCACCATCTGAAACAGCCAGTTCACCAAGTGGGTCATCATTAGAGACAACCACATCGCCAGCATCTTCTTCCAGTGAGTCCTCTTCTCAACCACTGAGCTCTTCATCTAAAGTTTCCCCAACTGAAACACCTGGCTCACCAAGTTCATCGTCCTCAGAGACAACCACCTCACCAGGATCTTCATCAAGTGGTTCTTCATCTCAACCAGGAAGCTCTCAATCAAGCGGATCATCATCTGAACAACCTAGTTCAGGAAGTGCATCACCATCACAGACAACTAGTTCACCAGGACCAGTCACTACCGGATCACCGTCAGGTCAGTCTCCATTACCAGGAACTTCACAAAGCTCAAGCCCATCTCCAACAACAGGCGTACCATCTGGTCCATCTAGTGGATCACCATCTGAAACAGCTAGTTCACCAAGTGGGTCATCATTAGAGACAACCACATCACCAGCATCTTCTTCCAGTGGGTCCTCTTCTCAGCCACTGAGCTCTTCATCTAAAGTTTCCCCAACTGAAACACCTGGCTCACCAAGTTCATCGTCCTCAGAGACAACCACCTCACCTGGTTCTTCATCTCAAACAGGAAGCTCTCAATCAAGCGGATCATCATCTGAACAACCTAGTTCAGGAAGTGCATCACCATCACAGACAACTAGTTCACCAGGACCACTTACTACTGGATCACCGTCAGGTCCGTCTCCATTACCAGGAACTTCACAAAGCTCAAGCCCATCTCCAACACCAGGCGTACCAACTGCTCCATCTAGTGGCTCACCATCTGAAACAACCAGTTCACCAAGTGGGTCATCATCAGAGACAACTACATTGCCAGGATCTTCATCAAGTGGTTCTTCATCTCAACCTGGAAGCTCTCCATCAAGCGGATCATCATCTGAACAACCTAGTTCAGGAAGTGCATCACCATCACAGACAACTAGTTCACCAGGACCAGTCACTACCGGATCACCGTCAGGTCCGTCTCCATTACCAGGAACTTCACAAAGCTCAAGCCCATCTCCAACAACAGGCGTACCATCTGGTTCATCTAGTGGATCACCATCTGAAACAGCTAGTTCACCAAGTGGGTCATCATTAGAGACAACCACATCGCCAGCATCTTCTTCCAGTGGGTCCTCTTCTCAACCACTGAGCTCTTCATCTGAAGTTTCCCCAACTGAAACACCTGGCTCACCAAGTTCATCGTCCTCAGAGACAACCACCTCACCAGGAACTTCATCAAGTGGTTCTTCATCTCAACCAGGAAGCTCTCAATCAAGTGGATCGTCATCTGAACAACCTAGTTCAGGAAGTGCATCACCATCACAGACAACTAGTTCACCAGGACCACTTACTACCGGATCACCGTCAGGTCCGTCTCCATTACCAGGAACTTCACAAAGCTCAAGCCCATCTCCGACAACAAACATACCATCTGGTCCATCTAGTGGCTCACCAACGAGTATTCCACAAAGTGAGTCTTCACCAGAGACATCGAGCTCACCTAGTATTACATCAGGTGTGTAAATATCAAAAGGAATTGTTAAAACTCGTTTTAATTTAGATATGAATATTTTTTTCCTCTGAGACCTCATCTCTTCTGTTGTTATTCTTGCAGAACATGCATCGGAATGCTAAGTGCGGTGATGTGAATTCTGGATTCAAAAATTAATATTTTTTTTTTTTTTATGTATCTATGTCCCTCCTCCCCTCCCACCATTGTGTACAACTAAATTCAGTTTTGTTGTTGTTGCAAGTTCTCTTTTTAAACTCTTTCTCTTGATTAATGTAGAATATTCCCTGTACGTGTATCTTATTACATTCTGTTTCCTTTCCTCTGTGTCTTGTTTGTTATTGCATTTTATAAAAATTGTTTAAAATACATTTAAACAATGAATTGTTTCTTTACAGAAACTCCTTGTGAGACTTACACTGAAACTTTGAAAACATATGCACCCGAGAATGCAACAAATGAGTCATTAAAAACTGCGGTTGTTTCATTTGGTTTTGAAACGATAATCAACATTTTACAAAATGGACAAAAGTTTTTTATATCGACACCATATAATGGCAATCAACAAGTGAGTTTAAGATAATGTTAATTTATATATGTGTGCAGTTCTTTGCATATTCATACTTTTTCCACATGTTCCCTAATCTAATTTAATCATCTGGTTTTCTGAATGCATCTAATTATTCCCATCTCCTGCGGATATTCTTCTGTCATGAATATTAAGGCATGACTTATTGTGTGCAGTCTCCTTTTTTTCTGTTTAAACTATTACCCCTACTTAATACCTATACTCCAGTATCATTTGAGGTCACTCTAAGTTTCTTATAATATAATTTTAATGTCTATGCATTCTTAGAGCACATTTCTATCCCAGATAGTCCCATCTGAAATACATTTCCTGTTATCAAACAAGGAAATTACAGAAAATTCCGGCCAGAATAATACTAAAAGGAATGTTGTTCGTCATGAATGATGAAGAGAGATGAAGACCACTTTCATCCAAAGTAGTAATTATCACTGATTATGAGTACGAAAATGGCTGATTAGTCCAAATATGAGCCTGGAAAGTTCTTATAGCTGGATGAAGTTAACTTGCGCAAGGACTAGGATTTAAGTGAGGAAGAGTTGCGCAGTTCGTCCTCCTCACTCTCTCGCCTGTGTATCGATTTCTCTAGATATTTCTTTTCTTTTTGTCCCCTGTGTGTCGACAAAGACCGTCAACAAAAGCAAGATTCTCCCTATACACACTGTCTCTATTGTTACTATTCTGCTTGTAAATATATTGAAAAGAACTGGGGAAATGAAAGAACCCTTTGGGAGGCTAAGTGTGATACTACATTGTTTAGAGCTTCCTGAGCCAAGGGGATAGGTAGTCTTCCGTTTATACAGGACTGCTACAATCCAATTCCATAATTGTGTACAGTAAAATATCATATCCAACCCTGTTACGTCCATCTTCTAAATCAAGTGCCGCGACCATTGCTTCATGTTTATGTTGAAATCCCTCATGTACATCCTATGCTAGGATTCCTGCATTTTCTCACATTTACCTTCTTGGTCGATAACTTCCTCACCCTCTTGGTAGAGTCTATGTTAAAAAAACAAAAAACGTCCTCACCCTCTTGGTAAGAGTCTATGTTAAAAAAAAAACTTCCTCACCCTCTTGGTAAGAGTCTATGCGTAAAAAAAAAAAAAACTTCCTCACCCTCTTGGTAAGAGTCTATGTTAAAAAGAAAACGTCCTCACCCTCTTGATAGAGTCTATGTTAACAAAAACTTCCTCACCCTCTTGTTAAAAGTCTATGTTAAAAAAAACTTCCTCACCCTCTTGGTAAAAGTCTATGTTAAAAAACAAACTTCCTCACCCTCTTGGTAAGAGTCTATGGTAAAAAGAAAACTTCCTCACCCTCTTGGTAGAGTCTATGTTAACAAAAACTTCCTCACCCTCTTGGTAAGAGTCTATGTTAAAAAAAAAAAAAACTTCCTCACCCTCTTGGTAAGAGTCTATGTTAAAAAAAAAACTTCCTCACCCTCTTGGTAAGAGTCTATGTTTTTCAAGATAATTCTATAATCTGTCTGTCACTATCTTTTCTAGAATCTTACGAGTGTATTCTAAAATGCAATAATTCTATAACCATTCAGTGTGGTAAATCTTTATTTGGCTTCGGGAGGTATGAGGTAACTTTGCAGCCAGTCAACTGGAATTAACGCTATTGCACTACTGAAGAGGTTTTTGGAGCATACATATAAGAATGACCGGACCATCAGAAGAGCTGTTGCTAGTGATCTTACTAGAACAATCATGGATTAAACTTATGAGAACAGCAAGCAAGTAAATGATATAAAGTATATGCTGAAGAAAACAAGTTAGTTTACCCGGACCAGATGGTCATATGAAAAGGTTAAGTGATGAGGAACTTGATGAAATGGATTGTAGTTCCCCCCCCCCCTCCCACCCTCACACCCCCCCCCCCCCCCCAATCCCCAGGATTTATATGAGAAAAAAGTACATCGAGTGCTACTGACATGTTAGGCAGCTTAACAGCAACACATCTGCCATCCGCTGGCTTGAGAATCAGCTGTACACACATGTCGTCATTGTAACTGTCTCACAGAGCATGCTGAGAAAGGTGAATACAGGCATGCTCCGTGCAGAGTGGCAAGCATCACTTCAGAGGTCCCGGTTAGCATCCTTTGGGTATTTTTTCCAGGTCATACCGGTGTGTTGGGAAATGAGCAGGAGGAGAGACTGGCTGGTTCACCACCACTTGGTGGTGAACTGATGTATGGCAAACTGGATGTTGTGAGGGCCCTTTGGGAGCGAGTGAACAGTGCCGAGGAACATATAGATCATTATGGTCTGAGGAGAATGGCACTGCGAGAAGTTACATGGGTATCTGGCTGACGCTCGACACTGAGGGGAAAGGCGAGACGGATATACAATTAGACGTTTACTGGTACTATCGGAGTTTTAACTCTTCGCTTGCTGCTGAAGATAAGGACAGAGCGCTTATGGGGGTGTACTGAGTGCTGTGATGTTGATTCTTAATTCAACATTCAACAGCAACCAAGCTCACACAAAACATATATTGATGCACAGAGAACATAAAAACATTTCACGTAAAAATAACATGCAGATAAACATTGAAATGACCAACCATCATTTGTTGCTAAGATGATGTTAAACACATTAAAAATGGATTATCAATTGTATGCGCCTGGATCCATACAGTGAGACACACACAATTTTGCAAATCCAAGGAACAAAGAGAAGATGGATACCAAAAAAAAAAAAGAAAGACAGAAACAAAATAAACACACACTTCTAGCTTCAGCTATATATATATATTTTTCAATTCTCACTCTTTCAGTTAAAAATATGATGCTTTCATATGTTACAACTTTGTTTTTCAGCTGATAACATACATTATTTATTGTTTTACTGTAAAATGTTTGCATATTCACTTTATCATTTTTATATATCTACTAAATTGAGTGTTCAAAAGCATTTATGGTGGTTTGTTCTAGAAAATTTACATGTTTAAATATAATTACTACTTTTTTTTGTAGAAGTTTAAATATAACTACTACATTTTTTTGTTTAAAGGCATTTATCATGGTTTGTGTTAGAAAATGTAGAAGTTTAAATATAACTACTACATTTTTTTGTTCAAAGGCATTTATCATGGTTTATGTTAGAAAATGTAGAAGTTTAAATATAACTACTAAATTTTTTTGTTCAAAGGCATTTATCATGGTTTGTGTTAGAAAATGTAAAAGTTTAAATATAACTACTAAATTTCTTTGTTCAAAGGCATTTATCAAGGTTTGTGTTAGAAAATGTAGAAGTTTAAATTTAACTACTACATTTTTTTGTTTAAAGGCATTTATCATGGTTTGTGTTAGAAAATGTAGAAGTTTAAATATAACTACTACATTTTTTTGTTCAAAGGCATTTATCATGGTTTGCGCTAGAAAATGTACATATTTAATTAAATATAACTACTAAACTGTGTGCTCAAAGGCATTTATTATGGTTTGTGCTAGAAAACGAATATGTTAAACTACTCAATTGAGTATTTTCAAAGGCATTTATTATGGTTTTGCTAGAAAATTTATATTTTTTAATATAGCTACTAAGCTGTTTTTTTTTTTTTTTCAAAGGCATTTATCATGGTCTTTGTTAGAAAATGTACATGTTTAATCTTTCCTATCAAATATGTGTGTGTGTGTTTTTTTTTCCACAGTCTACTAGTCCTAACGAGAAGATTGTTGTGTTGAATCCAAGTGGTGGGTATTTTGAATTTTATTTTTCATATTTTAAAGAATGTATTATGTGTGTTTACACACACATATGCACACAGGCACACACACACACAAAAAAACACACATCAACCATATACCTATTAGACCTGGGACGTGAAAAGTGTTCTCTAAAAAAACAAAAACAAAATAATCTAAAAACATTAAAGATAAATAAATATTTTGATAAGAAAAAGATAGCCGGTGCATGTATTCTGTTCAGAGTGTTTCATGAGTCTAACAAATAATTTTAAAGAAAGTCATATGGAACCTGCATTGTCATAGATCCTGCAACACTATGAGCAGAACTTAGTTTCCCCAGTGTGTGGTAAGTTACTGCAGTCTTGGACTGTTGCAGCTTCTGTTTGACCTCCAACTAGATCAGTAATCCTTTCACCTGGAACATCTCTGTTCTCAGCTCCTTTTAGAACCATGTCAGCGAAAATAAATTAGTTCATGTCCCTGTAGTCAGGACATGGAAGATTGTACACAGGCCATGATATGTGTTCAATCTAAAGCAATTTCTAGAAGAGATTTTGCAGTTGCACAAATCTTATGTATGGTGGGACACGGGAACCGAGTAATGAAGAAACTGAGCAACCAAGAAAAAAAATTATAAATCGTTTGTTTTAGCTTTTAACAAAAATTGTTGGTAGAATAACATATTTAAGAACATATCATTTCATAATAATCCTGAACAGAACATTAGAACTGGCATATAATGTCCATTTTTTTTGGGTCTCTTATCTTTCCATCAGGTCTCTGTTGATTTGAGTGATGGATTGGTTCCTTCAGTTTATGTAACTTTATGCCCTCGTATATGCATGACAAGGTATCCTCATAGAAATAAAACAAATGTGGACACGTCAGGGGACAGAGAAGACCATAAAACATCAACAAATCTTGAAATAAGATGTTTGGAAAATCGTAGTGGGGGGGGGGGGGGGGACAGACATTTGTGCTTTGACAGTGTGTGCTGTAGCCTCATGTCTCTGCAACCACAGATGTTGGCGATCAGCACCTCTTCTTTCTAATTCAAGGATGAAAAAAATGTTTATTTCTCCTTTTGTTTTTGTTTAAAACAAACTAGCAACTGATGATGCCAGACTTTTCCATTGCATACCAAACTGTTACCTTACAGCTATGCAGTGGCTCATCATTCACTTGCTGCGGATTTTCAAAGACCTAGTACCAACAGCTTTGTCCTTTTCTCAACTGAAAGAGAAATTCTATGAATGTGTGAATGGAAATGTAACCTGCCGCATGCCCATCCCTTTTTAGTGGCCATGTTTGCAGCCTATTGTCCTTCTTGGTGAATGTTCAATTTCTTTAGTATCATCAGGCTGTCTTCTTTGCACTTGCGTGTTTTTGTATCAGTTTTAGAAGATGTAGTAATCTGGTAATCCTAGTTTCAGCTTCATAGGAAACGGGTCACCCCAGAGTTGCTCCGCTTCTGTGCCAACAAAAAACACACGTAGCTTACAGTGTCACACCATGCACTCAACTCAGAAGCTGGGAGACGAAACTATATGCTTCCAGTCTACAAATGGAGCAAAAATGCGACGGCCACCGCCTGGCAGAAGTAAAAAAAAAAATTTGCCACGGCTAAAAAAAACCCAAAGAAACAGTGGCCGTGCCTAGCGTCCATTTTGACCTGAAGCATTTTGTGAGGGTTAATAAATGGTTGCCCCAGCAGTACCCTCACTATTAGCTGGGGATGGGACTTAGGACATTACATCCATCAGCAGGCGTCACCCCTACAACGACCTGACTGCCTTCATTAACGACTGTTCACCCAAAAGCCATGCAGTTCTTTGGCACGAAGGAGACACATTGAACTTTGTGATGGTTTCGGAATGCCGACTTCCTACAAAATGTTATTTTGTATTTTGTTCACACAATCAACGTCACTGCACATTGGGCACACCCATGCGTGCGCAGTCCTCGAAGCAGCAGCCACTCCAAAGCACTTCTACTAATTGTCCCCATGAGAAGCTGGTTATATTGTCTCCTTTCTCGACCTCGAAGACGGCAAAGACGTGCTCCACCATGCTTAACTCCCATGTCACGCAATCGTGTTAGTGTCAGGGATTCATCATTATCCATTAGCCCAGTCCGTACAGCGTTGACGATATCTGCTCTGTCCATGCTTTTTCCCGCAATCATCAGTGCAGTGCTTGCCAGTTGGTCTGCTCGCTCATTTCCCTTTACACCCGCATAACCCGGTCTGTAGATCCAGGTTACGGAAGATGTAGTACTTGTGATAGTGTATTCTGATTTTTGTGATAAGACCAGTGAATTAAAAAAACCTGCTACATTATTATACACAGGTCAGCAGTCAGAGTCTGTAGCTTTAACAACAGTAATCAGTTGCTTAATTTGCCATTTTGGCTTTTCACAGGAGTCATTTCCAATTCACGGTATTTCTCTAGCTCTACTGTTTAGGCATTCTTGAACCATAATATGCGACAGCCATACTTTCCACTGTTGTGTCTGATTATGAGATATCGGTATCAGTTACAATATTGAAGTCTTCGCAATTTTTTGGTAAAGGTTACAGGTGCCAATTTGACTGATTTGTGATTTTTGTGTGTGTTGGTGTCTCACTAAACCTTTTTTAAAGCCCTAAGTGGTTATGTCATGTCAGCTGTTTTGTTACATTTTTTTTATAAAAATAATAATTAAATTTTTCATAGTTATACTTAGATCAAACATGGTGTTCATTTTATACCATTCAGTTAATAATGCATTCATTGGTTTCCGTCTAGTTTTAGTAAACATCAGAGTCTATGGAATATATCATGGCACTGAAGTAAATAGTTTAATTTAGGTAAATATTTACTGCTTTATGGAGCAGATACATGGACAAAGAATCCATAAAAGCATTATTAAAAAACAAGAAAGATTCATTAAGGGGTGCTTGTGTATCAAAGAAGAAATTAAATGGTGTGACATAATCACATAGTGGGGATTAGTAAGAGAACTAAAGTCATTTCATCAAATCAAGAGGTGAGAACAGGGTACATACTAGGTATGATGTACATTTAGAAACCCTGATAACAATGTCACTAGAACCCACAGGGAAAAGTAGATCAAGTCAGAAATAAAAAAAAAACACATGCAAAATGAAATAAGTGACATACATATTGTGAGGACGCAAAGTGAGTTGCATGAGAGGACAAATGATGATTGCTTTAACATGATTTGGTTCAGGGCCTATATCCAGTGGTAGATGTAGGGCAGAAGAAGTTTGATTTAAAAACATAGTAATTTCTTATCTCATTTTTTTAAATAATCAGCAACTTAATGCCAGAAAATTGTGAACAACCACATTTTTAGTTGTTGGAACAATTGGAAGTGTGTGAATGAAATAATATGATTGTTCTTCTTGGCTGTTTTATATACTTAGATATTATATATGTCATAAAATGCTGGAGGACTATGACAAAAAAATGTATTCTTTGCTAAAGATTTACTTTAATCATTTTTATTCCAGATGAGACCACTCAGTATTTTGCAGGTAAGCAATAGACATTTTTAGTTCTTATTATACTACAAATATGTTATTAATTGTATATATATATATATATATATATATATATATATATATATATATATATATATATATATATATATATATATATATATATATATATATATATATATATATATATATATATATATATATATATATATATGAGAGAACTTTTATTTTACATAAAAGATAAACAACAACAATACTCACTATGAAAATTATCTCAGATGTTTCTTTACATTTAATGCAAACTGTTTAATCTAATGAGACCTGAAAATTGTGAATGAATTTTCTAATTACATTTTTAATATACAAAATGTTTTAAAAGTTTAATCTATATTATGAGATTTTAAATTGAAATTTTCCCTATTTGGGTTCTGTGGCCCCATCGTGCCGAAGAAAGAACTGATTCACTGCTTCCCTATCGAGCATGTTGCAAAACGGTACTGATTAGGAATTTTTTTCTCCGTTCAGAGTGCATCTGAATGACAGGCGAGAACCCAAAGTCTATATACAAAAGCAGATTTTTAAAACGGATATGCAGGGAAAATTCAATTTCTGGAATAAGACTTAAGTCTAGAAATGGATGAAGAACCAGAACTTTTTGCCATAGTAAACTGGGTAAAGGCTAAGAAGATAAAAAAGAAAGTAAAATTTATACAACAGATCTTTACCTTTGACATTTTAATTGCTAGAAATTGACAGTTAAGAGAATATAACTGCACTTGTAATATTTGTTTAAATACATATTCTTGTTGTTTTTTCTTAACAGATAAAACAAAAACCGTTTACATTGTTCCAACAATTGGCGTTGTAATTTTTATTGAAAGCACACCTGAGGAAATTAGCAAAATTTCTACTACTGAAAATGTTCAAATAGTAAAGGTTAGTTAAATATGTTCATTTATATTTCTTTATAAATAAATAATTCATGAATATTTGTAAAATAAATCATCTGGAAATTGATTTTAAAAGGCTTTATTTAAGAATTTTCTAATTTACATTTTAGTCGCATATCTAAGCACATATGAAAAGAAATACATAAACACCTCATCAGAGTGTGCAAGAGTTTATACAGAGATTGTAAAAGTATAGTTAAAATAAATCAAGGAACATCCAAACCATTTACAGTAACAAGACAAGGATGTTTCTTATCACCACTGTTGTTCATCACCTACATCAACAGTATATGAAAAGATGCCAATCCCAGAAACAAAAACCGATTAACATCAACAAATTATTCTGATATGCCTTGATAGCGCACAGACATGACATTGCAACAACATCTAACATCTATGAGTAAAGAATGTAAAACAAGACATATGAAAATCGGCACTGAAAAGACTAAGCTACTGTCAGTAGAAAGAAAGAAGCCAAATCAAATCATAGCAGTAGAGTGCAAAGGAATCAAACAGGTATCTGAGTTTAAATATCTGGGAGCAATGTTCACCGAAGATTGTAAAGTGGATAAAATGAATATGTGATGCAGTAAAGCAAACCATGTATTGGGACAGCTAGCCCCCTTTTACAACACAAGACAAATACAATCAGCACAAATAAACTTCTTATAGAACTATATTCATTCTAACCCTGTGCTACCCGAGCCAGACATGGTCACTCACAACAAACCAGAGAAGAAGATTATTACCATCGAAGTGAGATGTCCAAGAGGGCTGCAGGAGAGACTAAAAGAGATAAAATCAGGAATTACATCACACAAGTTATATTTCACACATAACCAATTCTAAATTACATTGAAAAAACAGCAAATCAAATGGTTTGCCAATTGAAAGAGAATGCCTTGTGATGTCATATGGTTTGCCCATTTAGAGAGGATGCCTTGTGACATCATATGGTTTGCCCATATAGAAAGGATGCCTTGTGACGCCCTACCATGCAGCTCATGGACAATAAGAGGAGAATGACACAGAGCAGGGCTATTTAACTGGTGCCCAGCATGCCATATCTGGTCCCCAGAGACCTAGCAAGTGGCCCATGCATCACCTGCCTACTGTATTCTACTAATGATCTTTCTATGCTAGGGCTGGGGCGTTTGGCCTACCACCTTCCCCATTTTCTAATATTTTGGCTTCTTATTGAACTTCGTCGAATGACCGTGATGTAGAGCATGAGACAGAGCAAGAACAAGATAGAAAAGAAACATCAGACACTCTAGAACAGCAGATTGTGTCTATGGTCAAGGCATCCATCAGAGAAGGAAGCAAGACTTTATAGCTCCCTGACACATGAAGTAGTAACAAAGGAAGTAAAGAAAAAAAAAGGAAGCAGCAGCAGGAAGAGAAGAAGAAGAAGAAGACGAAGAAGAAGAAGAAGAAGAAGAAGAAGAAGAAGAAGAAGAAGAAGAAGAAAAAGAAGAAGAAGAAGAAGAAGAAGAAAATTATACATATCTAAGAGCTCAGTTTAATTCTACTTTTATGACTGGTAATTTTTATTCTATTTTATGACTTTAAAACCTTTAATGTGTTAATACTTTATACAATTGTGTTATGATTTTGACGTATTTCTAATTTTAAGACATACAAGCCTGGAGATGAGATATACACTTCTGGAATTACCCTACTTTTTACAAATTCCAGTAAAGAGGTTGTGGTGGAGAAATGTGAAGGTAAGTAACCATAAAAACTTTTTAGCAAATGCTGGCTAAGAATTTTTTTTTCATTGATCACGTTGTAAAAGAACATGGAAGTTAAACTGAAAGTTGTAAAAGTATGTGGAACATTTTATTATTTCAATCAATACAAATTAACTTTAAAAAACTGCAATCTAATTACTGCTTAGTTTGCTAGTTAGATGTCTAGTTTTGAGAGACAGATCACTGCAGTATTATGAATAGCCAAAATTTTTAGTGTAAGAGCAATGAACAGAGTAGAGTAGAGGAAACCATTACATCCTATTTTTACAGGTGTCCACACAAAATGCTGTTAGAAATGGTGGTGCAAAAGTTTACATAGAATTCCCAGATAGTATTAGGGAAAAGTCCAGTGTGCAAACTGGCAAGTGCTGCCATAACTACGATGCAAAAACCCAGGCAACAGAAGATTAATTGCGTATCCTTTACAGGACGTTGCAGAACCAACCCCAACAGTCCCTGGCTGTTGTGTGGTTTTTCTAGGCAAATTATGTCCAGTAGTTTGCCATTGCTTTCTGGACGGTCGGCTTTCTTGATCCCACTGTCGAAACCAACGCAAGGCGCATGGCCCGCAGATGGGAGTGAACCAGGCATCCCAGCATTACGAAGCGTTCACTTCGACTTAGCCACAGAGCTGACTGAAAGCAACAGAGAAACTGCTAAATACTAACCTTGGCTTACAGTCTATGATGCTGACAGATGCAAAATCCATATTTGGCGAGTGCCAGTCTGGGAAAATACTAGAACTGTGAATACTGCAGTGAATACTGTTTTCATTGTGGAGTGCTTGGAAGTGAGAGAGTTGAGCTGAATCCAGAATTGACATCATAGCACTTCATTAATAGCAAATAATACAGATTAGTTCCATTGATAGCATTTACTGCCGGGTAACTGTACTCCAAACTGATAAGTATTTGGCAAGGGATATTATATGCAACCAGTTAAACTAATTGTTATTATATATTCCCAGTTAAAATAATATAAATTACATGCTACAAGTGCAATTACATTATGCTGACAGTGAAACTAATTTTCAAACAACAAAATTGATCATATGTTAAGCTGCCAAAGTAAAGTGTAAAGTTTCAACTTCTGCTTTCCCCTTAGGCAGTCACATGTTAAGCTGTATAGCTGTTTGCTCTTTGGTACTGATTATTGATTTAAAAATCAACATCATAGCACACTGTGCATACCAATAGATGCTCTGTCTCATGCAGCAAATGTTTTAAGGTGTAGATGCTAACTATTCCCATAGCACACTGATTATAAACACGTCGTTTTCTTCCTTTCATTCACCCAATCTTGCCAGTTCCACACTTATTCACTCGTTCACACATTTTTGCACACATTATTTCATCTAATCTCAGGTTTTCAGTCAGCAGAAGTTCACATATGGGTTTCAGAATATCTCCCTTGTCCACTACGACTGTTCCCATAGCTTTCGCTTTTGTAGCCAGAAAATCAATTCTTTCCTACCCATGTACTCCTGCATGTCCCAGACAGTATATCCACGTGATTCCCTGCAATGTTTGCGTACTGATGTATGGTATCCACCCATTAGTCCATTTTGAACCTTCTGCAGTGCTGACTGAGAATCAGGCACAATAATTCCTCTGATAACTTTGTTTTCTGCTATCCAATTCAGAGCTGTAGTGATTGCCTCCACTTCCATTCTCATGCTTGAAATTGTAAATAAAAAAGCTCCATTTCGTGATGCCACAATTTTTTCTTAATTCTAGCTGAAAATTCCCAGCCATATCTTACACCCTCGATGAACAGAACCATCGGTACACACTACTGCATCATCTAGCCCAGCCTTTCCAGCTATCAGTTGTTATACCTCTTATCTTGGCTGCTGTGAATGCTTTCACAAAGGTCCTGAGAAATATAATGTTGTGATAGGTCTATGGCCTGTGAATCCTTTTTTCAAGCCTGAATCTCCCAAAGGAGAACCGAGAGTTCTAACTTCCATACCAGACAAACCTAACATCCTAATAGGCAGATGGCTAAGGAGTCCAGTCTGGCTTTCTTGAAAACTACCTGTAGCCTCACAGTGATAGTCAACAAATATGGCACATCACTGGTTAAAAGTGCAGACTACCAACATTTGCCTATTGAGTACCTGCATAGAAGTGTCCAAAAAGATGCAGCAGTGGTTTGAGTTTCTAAATACACAGTTTACAACTACATATTTTATTAGAAATGGTGGTGCGGATGTGGACGTAGAATTTCCAGATGTTACTAGGCACAAGTCCAATGTACAAACTGGGAAGTACTGACAACTATGATTCAGAAACCCAGGCAATCAAGATAGCAACAAGGAGGCTGCTAAATACCAGCCTTGGTTCTCAGTTAGTGATAATGCTGACAGATGCAAAATCCATACTCTGTTGTTCTGGTGTTACTAGAAATAAAAGGTAATAATCTCGCTGATGCTGAAATTACTGCATAAATAAACAGAGCCCACATCATAAATACTACTGAAATAAGATAGAGTGATACGATGCTTGAAGTCATGCTAGCAGCTGCAAGAGTTCTGATAAACCACTACTGAACTAGAATTTCAAATAACATATGCTCATTAAAATAGAAATTTTAAAGCAATAGTTCAATTACACCATTATGCACAACATTACTTCAGTGATATTGTTAGCACAACTAACATAGATTAGGAGAAATATGAAATGATTTTGAAGAGTTTGGTTACAGCCACATAATAATTCTAATTGCATGGATAATGGATGGATGAACAGGAAAGATTATCACAATTCCCCCATTGTTAAAATTAGTAGCTCAGGAGATGAACATCGTAAAATACAACCTAGTGCAATGGAAACCTGAGTACCCATTAAGCAAAGGAAGCCATCAAAAACAGAAAAGAAATATATATATATATATTCATAATACACCGTAGAGAAAAGCTCACTGAAAATTATTTCAACCAGGATTACATCTAAATTTATTGTAATTATTGCTGCGCTTCTCCATGCATAGAAAATGTTCTTGTACTATCCACATCCACCAAAAATGGCACCTTTTTAGACTGACGAGCTCTGCTTGTAGTAGTAATTAAAAAAAAAAAGTAAAGATCCCTTTCCACGCCTTTAGGCGTATCGGGCATATGGGAAGAGCGCCCATATTTTTACAAACCATCAGCACTCGATGGCTGTCTTTACTTTCCC